>APFE031230363.1:3461-17114 GCA_000404065.3 Pinus taeda
CTTGTTTGGTTTGTTTGTCACTAGAGAGTCTTAGACTCCTAGGGAGGTTAGATTTGTCCGCAAATATAACTCTTTCCGCATGACACTCCTCAACAAACCTCCTGTCACTACGGTATGCGGTGTGACTGGCATCTGTCCATTCACCAACTCAAATGGACTATACCCCATCGCAAAACTCTTTTGAATGTTGTAGCTGAGCTGAGCAACATCCAAGAGTTCAGGCCAATTCTTCTGATCAGCCGTCACATAATGTCTCAAGTAATCCTCCAGCAATGCGTTGATCCTCTCGGTCTGTCCATCTGTTTGTTGATGGTAAGTCGAACTCATCAACAACTCTATCCTGACTAACTTGAACAATGTGGTCCAAAATCTGCCTATAAATCATGGATCTCGGTCCAAGACGATGCTTAATGGCATTCCCCAATACTTCACTATGTTCTTAAAGAACAACTCCGCAATCCGCTCGGCTCCACAAGGCATCTTTGTTGGAACAAAGACAACATACTTGGAAAAAGGATCAACCACAACCATTATCCCATTATACCCCTAAAATTGTGGCCGCTGAGTGATGGAGTCCATCGAGACACTGTTCCATGGTATATCAGGAATCGGTAAAGGCTGCAACAGACCTCCTTGCCTATGAGTATCTGATTTGTCCTGCTGACAAATGATGCACGTATGTACATACTCCTCTACATCCTCCCGCATCTTCTCCCAAAAGAATCCTCTCCCCAATAATGCCAAAGAACAACGCTGCCCTGGGTGGCCAGCCCATGGTGAGTCATGACACTCCTTCAAAAGGTTCCTTCTGGGCCGAGATGACTTTGGAACATAGAGTCAATTTCCAAAGAACAAGAATCTGTCTCGGAGAAAGAACTTTCGTGTCTTCCCCTCCTTTATCTATTTCACTATATTCTGTGCCTGAGTATCGGTCTCAACACTTTCCTTGAGCTTATTCTGCATCTCTTCTGACATCTGAACTCGACTCCTACTCCTTGCTGCCCGATCTTCTTCTTCCAATGCTGCAAGTTGTCCCTTCCTGCTAAGGGCATCTGCTACCGCATTGTGTCTCCCTAGTCTATACTCAATAGTCAAGTCGAATTTTGCCAAGAAGTCCTATCAACAAGCTTGCTTTGCAGAAATCTTCGGCTGTGATGCAAAATAACTTGCTGCAACATTGTCTGTCTTGACAACAAACGACTTCTAAATCAGGTAATGCCTTCACGCATGAAGATAGTGAATGATCGCAGTCATCTCCTTCTCATGGACCGGATACCTCTGTTCTCTATCCTGCAACTTCCAACTCTCGTACGCCACCGGATGCCCATCTTGCATAAGAACCCCTCCTATGGTAAAATTTAAAGCATCTGTGTGTACCTCAAACGGTCGCTCGAAGTCTGACAACTTCAGTATCGGTGTTGTAACCATCTTCTTCGTCAAATCATCAAATGTCACCTGACATTTGTCTGTCCAACTCCATTTATTGTCTTTCTTCAATAGGTCTGTCAGTGATGATGTTACCTTGGAGTACCCCTCTACAAACTTCTATTGGTAGTTGGTCATGCCCAAAAACACCCTCATATCATGGACATTCTTCGGTTTGACCTAGTCCTTGATCGCCTTCACTCTGCTCGACTCCATCCATATGTACCCTTGACCTACTATGTGTCCAAGGAGCGAAATCTCGGTCTGAGCAAACAAACACTTAGACTTCTTCAAGTACAACTAATTTGCCTTCAGTGCCTCGAACACCATCGCCAAGTGCTTCTTATGATCCTCCATGTTGTCACTGTATGCCACTATATCGTCCAAGTATACTACTACGAACGAATCCAAGTATGGACGTAGAACATCATTCATCAAAGTGAAAAACGTAGCAGGAGCATTGCACAACCCAAATGGCATAACAAGGAATTCAAAGCTACCATACCTTATTACTATCATGGTCTTCTTCTCGTCTCCTTCAACTATCTGCACCTGATAATACCCATGCCTCAAGTCTAGCTTGGAAAACACTCAGGCCTTTGCAAGCTTGTCGAAGCAATCAACATCCAATGGCAAATGATACCTGTTCCTTACCGTCTGCTTGTTCAGTGCACGGTAATCATAGCACATCCATAGCTCATTCGAATCCTTCTTCCGCTGGAACAATACCGGAGCTCTATAGGGGGACCTTGAAAGTCTAATGAAACCTGCATCAGTTAACTCCTTTAACTGTTGTTCCAATTCCTCCAACTCAAGTCCTGACAACCGATAAGGTGCTTTAGCCTGAGGTTGCTTCCCTGGCTCAAGCTCTATGCTATGGTCCACTGCACGCCTTGGTGGAAGCTTCTTTGGTAGCTCATCAGGGATCAAATCTGCATATTTGGCCAATACCTCAAAAATCTCGGTTGGAATAAGCGTCCCCACTCCATCACCTTTGACTCCCTTGAACATCACCACATATGTTTCCATATCTGACTCCTTCATAGCCTTCTCCAAACTTAGTGCAGAAACATGCTGCACCTTGACTTCCCTTCTTTGCCTATGAGTGGGCAAATTCCAAGTTTGTGACTGTCCAACCAGCAACAACTCATCACAGAAGGGGACAACAATTGCCTTGTTTCCCTTTAAGAAATCTTGCCCCAATATCATATCGAAGTCGTTCATCTCCATCACTGTGAAGTCCAACTCACCCTTCCAGTCTTTTATCTGCACAAGCACTTCGTGTGCCAGGCCCGCCACTTTAGCTCTAGAGTTCACCACCTTGACTTCCACATTCGATGGGAAGATCATCAGTCCAACCTATTTTACCAACCGTGTCGTCATGAAGTTATGAGTGGCCCCTGTGTCCACCAAAGCTTGAATGGTCTTGCCATAAACCATCAAGTCCACGAAACCCATACTGTTAATCCATGATTTCTCCATAACTTTTCCCTGCATAGATGTCTATTCTCTGCAAGTTACTTCGATACCATTTTTCATGCCCCCAATTTCTTTTTCATTTATTGGCAACCGTGCGGCACTGCCTAAGTAGCTAACATGTTCCATTGTTAAGTTACTTTACGAACTACACCTAACATTTATCATCTTTCATTAACAATATTAATGTGCGGAATCCATTAACATTATAAACACATAACCATAAACATCAACACAGCAGAGAGGACACCATCATATGCAATAATAATGTTTTATTATGATTTTGTGAAAATACAGGTGACCGAGAGCAAATGCTCCACCGACGTTTTTACCCGTGTCGTTCGCCAATGGGTGCCCACCTCGTGCACGCCTTGCATGGTGGTCGCTCCTACACAATCCACACTTCACACCCAAACTCTGTGCACGAGTCGGGCGAGCGCGCCTTCGTGCGGCCCTCCACCCAAACTCCTCGCCCGAGTTCGTTTCACCGTTGGGCAGGCGCCTTCGTGTAGCCCTCCACCCGAGTCACTTCACCGTCGGGCGGGCGCCTTCGTGCAGCCTTCTACCTGAGTCATTCAACCGACGGGCGGGCGCCTTCGTGCCGCCCTCCACCCGTGTTCTTTGAACGACCGGCGGGCGCCTTTGTGTAGCCCTCCACCCGTGTTCTTCAACCAACGGGGGAGCGCCTTCGTGTAGCCCTCCACTCGTGTTCTTCAACTGACAGGCGGGCGCCTTCGTACAACCCTCCACCCGTGTTCTTCAACCGACGGGCGGGCACCTTCGTGCAGCCCTCCACCCGTGCTACCGGTTCACCAAGTCTCGTGCGACTATCATGTTTGTCTGCCTGACGAGTGGGCGCATCCAACCTATGGTTCTTGCGCCTTGCTACGGCTACCTCGTACTTCTCCACGAGCTACTTCAATGAGCGAAGTGAAATTGCTTCCAACTCCCAACTCACACCAACTATGTATATGGTGGGTGGGTGAGTGGTGCACCCGGCCGACTTGCCTCTGGTTGTAAAAACTCGTTCAACATGTTGTCGGCCCGCCCAGCTCACGGGATCACCCCACTAACGTTCGCCCATCTCACAACTTCCTTCGCTCGGCCCACGGGTGGCTCATTCAACCTACCCACGTATAAACTCAACACAACCGCACCTCGCCTGCATAGTTGCCTCATCTATTCGGTCGTGTTCTGCCTCACTCGCTAGTTCATTCGTTCGGTGG
Organism: Pinus taeda; assembly: GCA_000404065.3. Lineage (NCBI taxonomy): Eukaryota > Viridiplantae > Streptophyta > Pinopsida > Pinales > Pinaceae > Pinus > Pinus taeda. The sequence goes on from APFE031230363.1 coordinate 7,589, forward strand.
GTGCGCTTGGGAAGCTCACCAGTCACAGGGCGTTACATCCCTGAACGACTTATCTAACCTAATCTAAATAAGGTATCAGCTTGTCAGAAACACAAAAGGCAAATCCTGCACTCAATCTAAGAGCACAGGATGCATGGGCCAGAGTTTGTCTGTATGTCTATTGCATGGGTTGGTTATGCTTGCCCACCAAAAATATTATTGTCAACTAGGGATGGTAGGCAAGTTTGAAGTTGTGGTTGTGAAAGTGAATGAGTTGCAGCTAGGAGCCATGGGGCATATGTTTATTTTGGTGACGGTCATGGAGAACATCAAATTGTTGGTGAGGAAGATTTGCATACAACTACCTCATCGGTCATGGAAGTAACTACATTGAAAACTATGGTAGTAGTTGAAAATTACTGAAAAAATGTAGAGATCGACAATTTTGTGATGAAGGCAGAGGTCAAGCGACGCATACAAAGATATTACTAAAACACAAATGTAGATCAACACGCTTTGGCCCATAAATACAAAGGTTTGAAAGCTCTTTGAAGATCAATACAAAAATCGAGACTCAACTTACGATTACATTTGACATTGGCTATAATGATGATGACGAAGGAATGCACGATGTACAGTGACAAAAGGTGGTATTTTGGCACCTGCTTGTTCAACGGGCAAATTTGTTGTTGATGATGACACCTTCCTCACAAAATGTTTCATTATTAGTCTATGTACAATTCTAATTCAAGGTTTGATATGTTTTATGAGAAGGCCACTTTGTGCATGAAGGTTTACAGAACTTTTTTGAAACCCGATGGAGGGGATCCAGAACTAGGGTTTGATGGAGGGGATCTAGAACTAGGGTTTGATGACATGGTGGCTCAAGCGATCAGGTTGATGAATACCTAGAAGGGTAATAATATCATTCGTTTTTATGGAAGGGATTATGTTGTGAATCAGTTGGTGAGTTTTGACAAAACCTCATCTGGGACAAATAAACTTTTCTCGGGATTGCCTTCACTAGTGAAATTGGAAAGTGAGTGTAGGAAGTTACATACAATCATTTGTACATGTGGTAAAAAAAATGGTAGATATTTAGAATCTCAGGTCTGAGATTTCTGATATTAAGAGGCATGGAGACGTATAACAACTTTGTTACGTTTTCTAATGTAGCAGTACATGAATGGGTGCGACGTAGCGAAGAGCTTGCAGTTCATGTTTATGAGCCATGGTGTATGGATATGAAGTAGGTGGTTGTGAACATGTGAAATTAGAAAGAAAAGCAATTGGCTAGGGAATGGAAGTGAAATAATAATCATTTTTTTTATAATGGAGTTAATATATATATATTATATATTATATATATATATAGTATATATATATATTTGTTATGTGAATGGGCATATTGTTGAAGGACTTCTTAAAGCATATGCATTTCTGGGTAATTGTTGATAAAGTTTGGGGTTAGACTTAGGTGATAGGGGGAATTATAGGTTACTAAATACCCTTGGTATAAACTTTGAGGCGAAAGTCTAGAGTGAGTAGAGTTGACACACTTGGCAGATTTGGTTGGATTTAGTTAAGGAAAGCCTAAGTCAAGGTTTAAGGGGGGCAATATTAGGTAAACTTGACTCAGGGAAAGAGTCAAAGTGGATTGGGTCATTAGTGGGGGTTTTGGGCCCATGGTGATTTTTCCATGGAATTCATGTGATGGACCCTTTAAAAGCTTGAGAAGACTTCATTGTAATATAGGTCAGGGAGGCAAATGGTGAAGGCTCACTTAGCCAACTTAGCTAGGGTTTTGGCTAAGGATTAATGGAATTCTATTAGGTTGGATTTTTTCACGAAGTTGGGGTTTTCTGAGGGTAAAAACTGTGTGCAAATATTGTTAATTTTTGTATTGTTGTTGGTTGTGTTATTTATTTCTCACAAGAATTTTTATTGTCTCTCCGGTAAAATTCTACATGGAGGAGCAAGTGTTAAAAAACCAAGAGAAGGGCTTTAGCATGTCGGCTTGGTGGCACAACCAAGACACGTACCCCCAAGACCGAACCAGTCGAACGAGCACATTTATTCGACGACATGTTGGCCGAGATGAGATGACCATCGAGCGGACTAGCCGATACAGGTGTGGCATGTGAGTGATGGGCGAAATGACAGAGGTCAGCCTAACCCATGAGATGGGCCTACCCTCGTGTAACCACACAAAGGGAGGCATTGTCCCATTATTATAAGAACACAATGGAGGTGGAGAAACACCAATTGAAGATGCAACACATAACTGAATCAAGGGAGTTGGGGAAGAGTTGCAAAGAGTTGCAACAAAGTATGGAGGGGACTAAGACAAAGAGGTAGCTCAGGGCCTGCAATTGTGCAGACCTAAACATGTTTTGGATCCAAATTGAACACAGACTGAATAGGGCAGAAACTAACTTGAGTGGGGTCAGTGGGGTATCGAAAAGGCTTTATTAGGGCCTGATGGGTGAGAAAGGTTCTATTTTTTTTTTTTTGGATTCTTGGCTATGTACTTTTATCAATCCAAGCCATTGCCTCGGTGAACTATTGTATTTATGGTTTATTAATTAAGAAAAATATTGAAGGACCATTCCCTTAAAATCTTGTGCATGTGTATGATGATGTTGTTGGTTTATTGTCTTACATATGATGGTCATGTTTATAAATGAAGATTAACATAACTAGAAGTGACAATACTATTATTGTTCTATATTGATGAAATTCTACACTTAATATAATATAGAGATTGACACGGGTAATATATTGTGAAGCATAGTCTAGGTGAATTAACATTGCACTACACTACACAATTGTGAAATACGTTAGTGCCACAAAATTAAGGGATTACAATGTTCCCACCAAGGAACCTTGTAATCGTAAGAGGCCTTGGGGTCATGACAGGTGGTATCAGAGCTACCACTCAACACGCACATGGAATTTGAGCAAGTCATAAGTTCACTAAGATGGAGATGTGCAAACGAAGAGGTGTGTCTGGTTTTTGTGGTTCTTGTTTTCTTAAAGGTTTTGTTAAGAGGATAAGTGTCTTGGGGAAGGAACATGACAACCGAAGGAACAAGTTTTGATTTGTAAATGTAGAAATTTGTAGGAATGCAGCACCAACACTTGTTGATACATGTGCCTCGCACAATTTCTTGAAGGCAAGTTTAGTAGACTAGCTCGAGTTGAAAGTAACCATGAGTAGGACGATGGTGAAAGAATTAAACACCAAGGCTAAATCAATAAAAATATTGGAAGTAGATGTGTTACTTCAAATTGATGGTTCAAAGGGACTTTTGGATTTTACAATGATACCAATGGATGATTTTGAGGTGATATTGGGAAAGTATTTATTAGTAGGAAATTGAGTGGTTCTGATACCATGGATGGATTGACTCATTATTTGGGATGACAACAAGGTGTGGGTTGTGTGCACAACCACACGAAAACAACAAAAGGAGAGTGCATAATTTGTGTCTAAATTAAGTATGATGAGAGAAACACATAAGCTAAATGCTCAGATATATGAAGCAATGATCAAAGAAATAGGAGATGTTGGGATGGGGATGCCTACTGCACCAAAGCTTTCTCAGTTGTTGAAGATGTATGCAGATAGGATGTTGGATGAGTTTCTAAAAGTTCTCCCACTAAAAAGAACAGTGGATCATCACATTGAGCTTGAGCCTGGTGCACCACCACTAGCATAATCTCCTTATAGGTTGATAAGACTAGATTTGGATGGGTTGAAGCATCAATTGACAGAGTTGGTAGATGCAACATTCATTCATCCTTCTCGATCTCCTTATGGTGCTCCTGTACTTTTTGAGAAGAAGGATACAAATGAGATGAGGATGTGTATTGATCACTGAGCCTTGAATAAGTAGACTGTAAAGAATTAATATCCACTTCCAGTAGCAGTAGATCACTTTGACAAGTTGGCCAAGGCCAAAGTGTTCACGAAACTAGATTTGAGATATGATTACTACTAGGTACAAATAGTAGAGGGTGATGAAATGAAGACAACCATGGTAACAATGTTTGGAATTTATGAATTCCTAGTTATGCCTTTTGGTTTGTTTAATGCTCATGTTATACTTTCGACCTTGATGAATGAGGTATTGCATATGTTCTTGGATAAGTTTGTCGCAATATACGTCAATGATATCATAATGTTGAATGATGATTTGGAAGAACATAAGAGGCATTCAGGACAAGTCTTTGAGGCACTGAGGAAGAATTATTTGTACTTAAAGAAGACCAAGTGCATGTTCACCTAAAAGGAGATGCCATATCTAGGTCATTGTGTTGGCCAAGGATGTATTCACATGGACCTTAAGAAGATAAAAGTGATAGTATATTAGGAGGAACCTTGCAATGTGCATGATGTGAGGGTCTTCACCAGATTGAAAAATTGTTATCCAAAGTTCATGGAGGGCTATTTGAAGATGGCCTCCTTCTTGATAGAATTCCTGAAGGACATGTTAGCGCTTGAATCTACCTTAGGCTGAAATAAGGCAAGACTCAAGGCCACATCAAACCACGCTCAGCCTCGTAGCTAGCCCTACGAGGACAGGAGAGGGCTCTCTCCGGGTCAAACTCGGCAAAAGATATTCGAAAAGGTTCGAGATGACCGAGTTGATGACTGATTTTAGGCTAGTAAATTGATAAAAAGGGGTTTTTAATAAAATGATGGAGTTTTTCTGGGCTGCATGGGGCAAAGATCAGCTTGAAAACAGAGAAATATAATCAAAAACACAGATTATCTCCTGAGGCAAGGTAGGCAAGAAATTTTAACATCAAATTGAGATTAAATGGAATGGCAAGACTGCCGAGGAGCTGACAAGGGCATAGAAGATGAATCCTTGTCAAACAGAAGAAAACATTAAATATGAACAAACTTAAAGGTAGAGCATATAAATTATGAATTCTACCTTAACACTTCATTTGTTCAATTGGAAACGATCATGAAATGACATGAAGACATAACAGGCTACATATGAAACAAAAGAGGACACAAATGTTAAATCTCATACCACAGGAATCTCAAAAGCCAGAGCTGTGTATTTTCATTAAAATCTCTGTCAAACAGCTGTACAATGAAATTCTCTATTCTCCACCAGCTCTCAGAACTCTCTTCCTCTGGTGTTAAATCATTGTAATAACTCTGCTCATAATCTAATTCGGTTTCTGTCATGGTTTTGAAGGTAGGATGGCTGAACTGTATATGTTGACTGTGCACACAATTGATTGATGTTTGACTTTTTATTCAAATGCTGTTACCAAGGGGACATAAAGACAAGGGAATTGTTAGGGAAAGGGAAACATGAGGGAATTAGGGGAAATGAAAATAACGAGGAATTTATGGAAGGAAAAGGACATAGGAAATTATGATGTTGTAGGGTTTTGGGGTGAAGGCGGTTTTGGGATTAAGTAGGGTTTGGGATTTTGCGAAGGGGTATTATGGAATTTATGGGAAATTTGAAAAGAAATGCTGATGAATATGGGGGAAAAAAGGAGGATCAAAATGGGAAAACCTTGGGCAGCATGTCACTTTGAAACCCTAGCAAACTTGGTCTTTAAATTTACACACCAAATTAGGGTTTTTTGCTTTTAATTTTCATGGCATATTTGTCATATTTCTTTTACATTCATATTGCAAAAAACAAAATAGCCATGGAAAAGAGCTTACTTGTATCTTGCTTGAGCTAAGAGAGGTTTTTGTATGCTTGCTGGCAAGTTACAGGGCAAAAAACCCAACGTGTAGCGCGCCCTTCCCAACGCATAGCGCCCCTTCAACGTGTAGCGCCCTTGTAAAATTGCACTGCGAAAACCTTCCTGATGTGTAGCGCGCCCCCAACGCGTAGCGTGCCCTTCCCAACGCGTAGTGCGCTACTGCCCACTTTGCTCAAGAACTCATAAAATCGCCTTTGCAAGGTTGCACTTAGCTTGTGAGAGGCAAATGAGTTGCAAATGAAGATTGATGTGCTTTTATAGGCTTCTTTTAAATTTACATTTTCCCAAAACCCCACTTTATAATGTTTTGAGTGTTGACACTTTTCGAATTTAATTGGCTCTGACTTTTGGTTTCTTTTCTTTGAAAAATTGGTTGAACTGATGGTTTCTTTTGAAAATTTTTGCAGGGATAGCTTCTAAGGTGCTTTGGCAAAGGAGACCAAGGCTGCACTTTGACATTTGGAAAATTTGAAAATTTGAGAATTTTACAAAAAATGAGAAAATGACCTTTGTTTTTCAAAAACAGAGTTTTGAAAACAAGGTGGAAATTTAGTTGTACAATAGTGAGAATTGTTGAAATGATGCTTTATGAAGGACATCCCTCTGGCCTACTGGTCCTTTATGACCTCTCAAGACAAAAATTGACTCAACCCTAGACCTAAGACCTGGGAATTTAAAACAAGACAAATGACTCTTTGAAGACTTTATTCACTCAAACAAACCTGAACTAGCAGTGCCAAACAAGAGGGGGATAAAAAGACACAAGCTCCTCCACAGAGTTATGGCATGCCTAATGGAGTGCAACATGATCACACTGATGGGACACCTAATTATGAAATGAAAAGAGCTTTGATCTCTGGTGGAGGGCTACTAGACCGACTCTAAAATTGGCTCCAATGGGGATGGTAGCTCCTTGGAGATGCCAAGAACAACAGATCTCTGGGATAGCTAGACAGTGCCTTCACTCATTGGGCGATGGAGTCATTATTTGAACGGATAACAGAAAACCTTTGACACATTTATTGAATGAAAACTTGACTGAAAACTGACTAAAACTTGACTCAAACCGACTCGATGGCAAACTGAAATAACTTGAATAAAAAACTGACTCAATAGAACAAACACAAATGACTCATGACTAACTTAAAACAAGACTTTACAAAGCTTTTGGAAAAAGGCAGCAATCCATCAAGATTTGGAATCATGATGACAACCACCTGCATACTAATGAAATATGTACAATCATGTATAATTGGCTTTCCAATGTAACCAATCCAATAGATGGCTACATACCAAATTTCTACTCTCACTTTTCTCGAGCAGGCAAAACGATGTACATGTAGGCAACTCACAATAACCACTGAAACCAAGGCTTATGATAACGAACCAGGAAAAATTTATCTTCTCTAGTGCTTGCAAAAGGATGCTGAAGGAATCTTGATAATCCTGAAGCACTATGTTATCTTGAGGTCTAGCAGCAAAAGTACAAGTACTCCCTTCATTCTGATCTGAAAGAACAATTGATTTTCGAGGGATAGGGATGCACAGAGAAGTATGTGCTTCTGCCATCTGAGTGTTAGCTATAGGTTCCTTGACCATGAGAAATCCTGGCATATTGTCTCTCTCAAGCTCATACTCCTCATCTTCATGGTCTAGGTCATTCTTAAACAAAAAACAATCTTCAAGATTATCAAACATGACAGCCTTATCATCTTTGTGAAAGAAAATATTATCTGTTTGCTGATCTATAAAACTAATTACAAGACCGTCATCACTTTCAAAAGAGGAAGAAGTTTTACCAACACTTTCCTGACTATGTGTGCACTGCAAATCTGTTGTAGCTTCGACTGAAACATGACCTTTCAAGAGTTGATCTATTTCATCTTTAGACAAAGGAGATAATGCTTTTTGTTTTCTTTTGCTCAAACAGTAGTTGTCTTCATATGACATGGCAATCAAATTATGATTTACCACTGAGTTATCAAAAGAAGATTTCTCACTTACCTGAACAAAGATCCCATCTTGTTGTCCATGAAATGACGAGATTACCTCCTCATGAAGGCTTTGTTCTAATGATGGACTGACAGTATCACTGAGAACATTTGGATCCATTACCATTTCTTCTACATTCTAGATGTCTTCAAAAACTGAGTTCTCTTTGATGGGCTTGAACATAAGGTATGCTTGGTCATCACAATCTGAATGTAGATCTAAAATAGCTGACTGGTCATTATCAAAATCTACAATTAAAACTTGAGTTCTCGGCATGTTGTCTTCTTCTATGGGCGGATCTGAAAGAACATTCTCTCTTTCATAATTTTCAGACATGTGCCCATCTTCAACCTGCTGATCTTGATTCTGCTGCAAATTTTCCTGATCGTCTCTATGCTGCTGAAATGGATTTTCATATAGGGCTTCCATGATCTCATCATCCATGAAATTATCATCTTCATAATATTTCTCAAGGCTTTCAATAAAAGTAGAAGCATGTTTGCAACAGTCATGAACTAATTTTAATGATGGGTAAGATACTTGATATCTTTCAATGAACAGAGCATGAAAATCCTTTAAACAATAAATACAGGCTAGTGGCAAATTTTCATACCAGGATTGGGCTTCACCTTCCAGTGTGGCCAGGAATATCTTCATCAAGCAATCTTCAGGAAAATCCACCTTCAACTTGCGAATATGCATGTGAAATCTAACCAGATGTAAAGCAACATCTTTCTTACCATCATCGTTAAACATAGGCAGATTCCTTGACCAATCTACCTTGGGCATCTTATTCGAAAAACCTGGAATGTGATCTCGGCTCATGGGAGCATATCTTCTCATGATTCGGTCCATCTTGAGAATCTCACAGCTACTGATCTCCCTGCAGTGAAGTCACCATGAAGCATCGATTTCTAGATTGTTCAGTGAATGGAGTCGCTAGGTGAATGATTTCAGCCTTATGATGTCTGACCGTTGTTCACCATCAACCATCAGATCTGAACTTGATACACGTACTGGGGCAATTTATAAGTTAAGTGTTACAATTACAAGCTACACTGGAGATCGACTAAAGCAGCGTTTATCTACTATGCACTCGCAGAGCAATGTGCAGTTCGAAGGCTACCTGGCGTGACTTCAGACTCCATATGTAGCTATAAATCAAATAACACTAAAAAGCAAACCAGTTCTTCCCCAGTATGGTCGCCAATATGTTAGCGCTCAAATTTACCTTAGGCTAAAATAAGGTAAAACTCAAGGCCACATCAAACCACGCTCAGCCTCGTAGCTAGCCCTACGGGGACAGGAGAGGGCTCTCTTCGAGTCAATCTCGGCAAAAGGTAATCAATGAGGCTTGAGATGACTAAATTGGTAATTAATTTTAGGCTAGGTATGAAATACAAGGAGTTTGAAATTGATTTTTGGGGTTTTTGATGAATCAAAGGGAAAGGCAATTTTGGGTGCGGGGATGAGACATAGTTTTTGCAGAGGTCCGGTTGGGGAAAGGAAGGCGATCGTCTTGATGCTTTTAAAGAGAATGAATGGCTAGATCTGACTGGTGAGAAGTTAAGGAGAGCAAGAATTTTTCAAGGATTCTCCATAAACAGATGAAAACATGGAAAATCAAACAAACTTAAAGGCAGAGCATAACAAATTATGGATTCTACCTTAACACTTCATTTGTTCAATTGCAAAAGATGAGAGAAGGAAAATGATACACCTAACAACTTACAAATACTGAAAGAAGCACACCATCAACACATAAAGCCACATGGATCCCAAACAGTGCTGCAAAACCCTGGTCTTT
>APFE031230363.1:17134-36275 GCA_000404065.3 Pinus taeda
AATGGAGTCGCTAGGTGAATGATTTCAGCCTTATGATGTCTGACCGTTGTTCACCATCAACCATCAGATCTGAACTTGATACACGTACTGGGGCAATTTATAAGTTAAGTGTTACAATTACAAGCTACACCAGAGATCGACTGAAGCAGCGTTTATCTACTATGCACTCGCAGAGCAATGTACAGTTTGAAGGCTACCTGGCATGACTTCAGACTCCGTCTGTAGCTATAAATCAAATAACACTAACAAGCAAACCAGTTCTCCCTAGTATGGTCGCCACTATGTTAGCGCTTGATCTGCCTTAGGCTGAAATAAGGCAAGACTCAAGGCCACATCAAACCACGCTCAGCCTCGTAGCTAGCCCTACGAGGACAGGAGAGGGCTCTCTCCGGGTCAAACTCGGCAAAAGATATTCGAAAAGGCTCGAGATGACCTAATTGATGACTGATTTTAGGCTAGTAAATTGATAAAAGGGGGTTTTTAATAAAATGATGGAGTTTTCTGGGCTGCATGGGGCAAAGAACAGCTTGAAAACAGATAAATATAATCAAAAACACAGATTATCTCCTGAGGCAAGGTAGGCAAGAAATTTTAACATCAAACTGAGATTAAATGGAATGGCAAGACTGCTGAGGAGCTGACAAGGGCATAGAAGATGAATCCTTGTCAAACAGAAGAAAACATTAAATATGAACAAACTTAAAGGTAGAGAATATAAATTATGAATTCTGCCTTAACACTTCATTTGTTCAATTGGAAACGATCATGAAATGACATGAAGACATAACAGACTACATATGAAACAAAAGAGGACACAAATGTTAAATCTCATACCACGAGAATCTCAAAAGCCAGAGCTGTGTATTTTCATTAAAATCTCTGTCAAACAGCTGTATAATGAAATTCTCTGTTCTCCACCAGCTCTCAGAACTCTCTTCCTCTGGTGTTGAATCATTGTAATAACTTTGCTCATAATCTGATTCGGTTTCTGACATGGTTTTGAAGGTAGGATGGCTGAACTGTATATGTTGACTGTGCACAAAATTGATTGTTGTTTGACTTTTTATTCAAATGCTGTTACCAAGGGGACATAAAGACAAGGGAATTGTTAGGGAAAGGGAAACATGAGGGAATTAGGGGAAATGAAAATAACGAGGAATTTATGGAAGGAAAAGGACATAGGAAATTATGATGTTGTAGGGTTTTGGGGTGAAGGAGGTTTTGGGATTAAGTAGGGTTTGGGATTTTGCGAAGGGGTATTATGGAATTTATGGGAAATTTGAAAAGAAATGCTGATGAATATGGGGGAAAAAAGGAGGATCAAAATGGGAAAACCTTGGGCAGCATGTCACTTTGAAACCCTAGCAAACTTGGTCTTTAAATTTACACACCAACTTAGGGTTTTTTGCTTTTAATTTTCATGGCATATTTGTCATATTTCTTTTACATTCATATTTCAAAAAACAAAATAGCCATGGAAAAGAGCTTACTTGTATCTTGCTTGAGCTAAGAGAGGTTTTTGTGTGCTTGCTGGCAAGTTACAGGGCAAAAAACCCAACGCGTAGCGCGCCCTGCCCAACGCGTAGCGCCCTTGTAAAATTGCACTGCGAAAACCTTCCTGACCCGTAGCGCGCCCTTCCCAACGCGTAGCGCGCTACCAAAACTGTCCACTTTTCTCAAGAACTCATAAAATCGCCTTTGCAAGGTTGCACTTAGCTTGTGAGAGGCAAATGAGTTGAAAATGAAGATTGATGTGCTTTTATAGGCTTCTTTTAAATTTACATTTGCCCAAAAACCCACTTTATAATGTTTTGAGTGTTGACACTTTTTGAATTTAATTGGCTCTGACTTTTGGTTTCTTTTCTTTGAAAAATTGGTTGAACTGATGGTTTCTTCTGAAACTTTTTGCAGGGATAGATTCTAAGGTGCTTTGGAAAAGGAGACCATGGCTGCAATTTGACATTTGGAAAATTTGAAAATTTGAGAATTTTACAAAAAATGAGAAAATGACCTTTGTTTTTCAAAAACAGAGTTTTGAAAACAAGGTGGAAATTTAGCTGTACAATAGTGAGAATTGTTGAAATGATGCTTTATGAAGGACATCCCTCTGGCCTGCTAGTCCTTTATGACCTCTCAAGACAAAAATTGACTCAACCCTAGACCTAAGACCTGGGAATTTAAAACAAGACAAATGACTCTTTGAAGACTTTATTCAGTCAAACAAACCTGAACCAGCAGTGCCAAACAAGAGGGGGATAAAAGACACAAGCTCCTCCAGCAGAGTTATGGCATGCCTAACGGAGTGCAACATGATCACATTGATGGGACACCTAATTATGAAATGCAAAGAGCTTTGATCCCTGGTGGAGGGCTACTAGATCGACTCTAAGAGGACAAACCATGGAAGTGGATAGAGAAGAGTAGAGTTGTGTTTAAGGAGCTCAAACGTAGGATTGTGATAGCTCCTGTATTGAAACTTCCAGATTATGAGATATCATTCGAGGTGCAGATGGATGCATTTGATTTATCCATGGGAGGAGTTTTGATGCAAGATGGTCACCTCGTAACTTTCGAGAGTAGGAACTTATAGGATCGGGAGAGGAGGTATCCAATTCATCATAAAGATATGAGAGAAGTATTGCAATATCTTAGGGTATAGAGACACTACCTATTAGGGAAGTTGCTTGTGGTGAAGAAAAATAACATTGCAACGAGTTGCTTTGCTACCCAACTAAAGTTGCCATTGAAGCAGGATTGATGGAAATAATTTCTGGGTGAGTTTGACATGATGATTAAGTATAGGTCGGGGAAAATCAATATAGTTGTGGATGCCTTGAATAAGACGGCACAATTGACAACACTTGAGGAAGATAATAGAACATGTCTAATCCAAGATAGAGTCAAATTCAATTCATTGATGAGACGTAGAGAAGAATTTGTGATGGGATGCAAAACAAAACTACAATGAAGAATGTAATGAAACAAGTGAAGGAAAGACAAGGAAGTCCCCATTGCAGGATGATCTCTTGTTCTATCCTGCATCTATGTTCTGAAAAAAAGTGGACTCGAGAGGGAACTCTTAAAGGAGTGTCATGACTTGTCTTAGGTTGGCCACCCTAGATAGTGAAGAACATTGGAATTATTGGAGAGAGGTTACTTTTAGGGAAGCATGAGGAAAGATGTGGAGGAGTATGTACAAACTTGCAATATATACCAGTAGGATAAGTTTGACATGAGAAGACAAACATGATTGTTACAACCTTTAATGATTCCAAAGAGACCATGGGAAAGTATCTTGATGGACTTCATCTCATAGTTGTTGGTGGTGTAAGGGTATAATGGAGTGTTGTTCATAGTGGAATGACTATCTAAGTATGCCATATTTGTACCTAGGAAGGTACCATGTAGTCTAAATAAAACAACATAAACTCTCTTTTGTAGTGTAGTGAAATATCAAGGTCTTTTGTTGAACATTCTGTCGGATATAAATACCATATTCACAGGGAAGTTTTAGACCTCACTATTCAAACTTGTGGGGACACAATTGCTACACATCTCCAGTTTTCATTCATAGACAGATGGACAAACGGAGCGTATCGCCTCCTTACTAGAAGATTACCTCGAGCATTGTGTGAGAGCCAATCAGGAGAATTGGCTAAGCCTATTGGATTTAACTCAATTCAGTTACAACTTGCAAAAGATTGCTTCTATAGGATATAGTCCATTCGAGTTGGTCAATGGTAAAATTCCTATTTCCCCACATATGATCTTGCAAGGCTACTATGGGAGGAGTCCCTTAGCTCTGAAGTTCATGAACTGTTAGTAGGAGATGTTGGAGATGGTTTAAGTGCACTTGATAAAAACAATGGAGAGGATGAAGAAGTGGGAAGACTGGTACCACGACAACTAGCATATAAACCACGACAAATCTACCATAATATCACAAACGCATTGCCAATAAATAAACATGAATCAAAATGGAATGATAGCTCTTATTAACATGAGAAAATACCAACCAAGTCTGAGACTTCCATGTACCACCCCACCATAGATTGGGCTAAACCAAATCCCTCTTTCATGCAATCACCCCCCACCATATTTTAAACATGAGTGTGAGATCTCATGGAATAAACCAAGCAAAACCAAACCAGGGCTTCCAAAGGCAAAACCACCTCAACCCTCAACTAGTGATTCCACTTCATAGTCGGACATCACTAACACTAACTAGATCGGTCTCTACCCAAGCTCTCTATGGATCCAAGACTAGTAACTCAACCCAAGTTGTTCCAAGGCTTCTAGAACATTTGTTCCAACCCACAACCATAAGGAATTACAAGCACCAATTAGAAAACAAATCAATGTAAAAACCCACAACACCATGGTTATGTAGGAAATGGAAAATCTAGGCAAAACCACTTTCAATCCAAGCAATCCTCCATTCCAATGACATATCATAACCTGATAATAACATGCATATACCATGCATCCATAATCAACAAGGAAAATCACACATGCAAATTTTTACTTGCAAATCAATCCAGTTGTAGTTGTTGATCCACCTATTCCCTTGCACTTTCCTACTTTCCTTTTCCTTCTTTCTCCAAACCCAATGAAAACTGGAGTGATCCAAGTATGCTCCAACAATGCTCCAAGATTTATCTAAGTGTACAAGAGTATGAGAGAGAGAATAGAGAGAGAGATCCAAGCTGAAACTCACAAAATATGTGAACTAATCCTCATAATCCTTTTTATCATTAAGGCCTCTATTTTCTTCATTTTTCCTTCAATTTTTCTCACATGCAATTATGTGACCTCTCATCTTCTTTTTCTCCTATTTTTTTTTTTCATAAATAAATGCCACTTTGCCTTTGCCAATTTGCATAGCCATAAATTAATCACAATTGATGCCCATTATTATGTTTTTCCCAACATTCAGCTTGGAATAGGTGTCCCATGACCTTGGTTATTATTTTTATTTATTTACATAGGAAATCAAACAGGGGTATTTACAAACCCCTCCCCCTTGGGGGAAAATCGTTCTTGGTTTTTAGTGACACTTATAAACGAGGAAACACATGCTTCCTATGGAGTTGTATAACAAAATTCGATACAACATTTACATCATATCATACTACTAAATACAAACCAATATATTATGAAAACTATACTGCTTATTGGAGCTTTGTAACATAACTCCATGTGGTATTTACATACATACACATATATAGACATAACCAAAACACAACATCAAAACATATATCAAAGTACATCTACTCAAACAACGAATAGAGAATGAGAATCTTTAACTTGCTCGATTGCTCAATTCTAGAGCATGAGAATATTTCACTACAAAATGCACTAAGGTTCCAACTAGAATTATCCTTCTTGTTTCACCTGCAATACAGACCAGTCAATCACATGATCGACATCTTTCACACATCTTTTGCATACTTCTTAAGCAATTACACATGGAAAACATCATGGACTTTCACTATCTAAGGAAATGCAAGTTGGTAGGCTACTGGTCCAATCCTCTCAAGCATCTTTAAAGGCCCACAATACCAAGGTGCCATCTTGCACATGATCCAATCCTCAAAGAGCTCTTCTTGGGCTTGATGCATAAGTACACATGTTACCAACCTGAAACTCCTTAAACACCTTATGTTGATTTGCATAAATCTTCTCCATGTCCTGTGTTACCTTTCAATTATTCTTGATAACCTGCATTTCTTGTTCCATCTCTACCAACATACCTGGTCCAATCAATACCATGTTCATTGGATCACTCCAACTGATGGGAGTGTTACAACTTCACGCATAAAATGTCTCAAATAGACTCATCCTCAAAGATTCATGATTCTCAACATGTCCTCAAGAATCCTGTTGACCCTCTCTATCTGTCCATCTCTCTACGGATGATAAGTTTTACTGAAGGCCAACTCTGTACCCAAACCTGCAAATAACTCTTTCCTGAGCCTAGAAGTGAACTTGGCATCTTTGTCTGACACAATCTTCCTAGGAATACCATGCAACCTCACTATCTCCTTGATGAATACCTGTGCTACCTCACTAGCTCAATTTGTAGACTTCGCTTAAATGAAGTGGACTACCTTATTCAACCTATCAACCATAACCATAATAGAATCATTCTTTCTAGATGTCCCCGGTAAACTTGTAATGAAGTCCATGGAAATGACCTCCCATTTCCAGTCTGGAATCAGAATCGATTATAGTAAACCATTTGGATTCTTACACTCTGCTCTTACCTGTTGACAATCCAAACATCTCACAACAAATCGAACCACCTCTTTCTTCAAGTTCAATGAATGGTATAACTTATTAACCACTGTCAATGTCTCCTGATATCCTAGGTGACCTAAATACAACTTAACATGAAATTCCCTCGAGATGATATTCTTGCACTTGCTATTGTCTGACACATAGATCTTGTCCCTAAATCTGACCAAACCATCTACCTTGAGATGATAGTCCACATCCTGCTCACCTATACCTTGCTACTGTAACATGTGCTTAAGTTGTTGGTACATGTCGTCTTGTTCTCCCACTTGCAAGATCTGATCCTGTAAATTTGTCCCATATTAACTCATAACTATTATTTGGCTTACATGTACTCTTTTGCTAACAACATCTGGAAGCCTTTTCTCTTTACCCTTAATGTGCATGATTTCAAAGTCAAACTCACTGATTGTAGCTAACCACCTAGCTTGCCTGGAATTCAGATTAGGTTGGTCAAATAATTATCTCAATCCACTATGATCGCTCATCAAGTTGAACCTCCTTCCAAGAATATAGAGTCTCCACATCTTCAATGCATGGATGATCACTGCCAACTCAAGATCACGAGTCACATAATTCTGTTCATGCTCATTCAATTTCCTTGACTCATAGCACACTACTTGTCCTTCCTGCTTCAGGACCCCACCTAGTCCTCTTTTTTAAGCATCTGCACATACCAAAAACTCTTTATCTGGATCTGGAATATTCAAAACTGGAGCATGCATAAGAAATTGCTTTAATTGCTCAAAACTAGTTGCATATTCCTCCATCTATTCAAATTTCTTCCCTCTTAGTTGCAATGATGTAATATGATAGGAAATCTGTGAGAAGTTCCTGATGATCTACTTATAGTAACCTAGTAATCCCATGAACAATTTGACCTCATCCACATTCCTAGGAGTTCCCACTCCATGATAGTTCTAATCTTTTCTATGTCCACTATTATACCTTCCTTGGAAACAACATGTCCCAAATAATGTACCTTTGTCTGAAAGAAGTTGCATTTACTAAGTTTGGCATACAACTGATGCTTTCTTAATAATCTTAACATTGTTGTCAAATTTTCATCATGTTCTTCCTCATTTTTAGAATATATCAATATGTCATCAATGAATACTATCAAAAACTTGTCTAGATAAGGACACACCACACTATTCATCAAAACATGAAAGTAGTCAGAGAATTAGTCAAACCAAAAGGAACCACGACAAACTCATAATGTCCATACCTAGTCCAAAAAGCAGTCTTATCTATGTCCTCTTCTTTGGTGTGTAATATATAGTATCAGGATTTCAAATCAATCGTCAAGAACAATGTAGCTCGCTTCAATTGATTAAACAAGTCATAAATTTGTGGCAAAGGGCACTTGTTCTTAATCATCACCTTGTTCAACTGCCTATAATCAATACATAATGTGATAGTACCATCCTTCTTCTTCACAAACAACACTCATGCACCCCAAAGAGACACACTTAGCCTAATGTATCCCTTCTCAAGCATTTCCTTCAGTTGCAACTTTAGTTCCACCAATTCTGTAGTGCTCATCTTGTATGGTGCCTTTGATGTTGGTGTTTCTCCTAGCATCAAGTCAATATAAAAGTACACATCACTATGAGTTGGTAACTCTAAAATATCTGCTAGGAATACATCTTAAAACAGATGCAAAACTGGATACCTTTTCAAGACCTTAGCAACCTCAACATCCTTACCTTTATCACTGGAAATATGAACTACAAACTGTACACATTCTTTCTTGCTACTGCACTTGGCCTGCATAGCTGTAACCATCCTCACTGAATGTAGGATTATTCTTACCTTGCAAGATTCTCTTTTCTCCATCATCATCCAAGCACTCAATAACCTTATCATATAAATCCACCTTAGTCCTGTAAATGTACAACCAATCCATACCCAACAACATAATGTATGATTCCATTGGAAACACATTTAGATGTGTTGATGTAGACATACCATTCAACTCAAATGCACAATCTCTTACCCAATGATGAACTCTTTTATTGGCACCTATATCCAACTTCACTATCCAAGATTCTGCATGCACTTATTTATTCAAACCACAATTATCCACCAGTTCAAGATTGATATAACTATAGTTAGATCTGGGGTCAATCAAAATAGAAATAACTTGATCAAAAATCTTACATTCCATCTCAATAATAGATGCCTTATGATCATCCTACCTATTATCCAAAGCTGCATAAATTTGAGGAATACTTTGTCCAACATCCCTAACTGTTTGTGCCTCCTGGGCATTGTAGATCTACAGTTTTCCACCTTGATGTTGTGGACAATCTCTCTGGTGATGATCCTTGTCACAAGTCCAACACGGTAAAGGCTTCCTGCCATCATCCTTGTTCTACTCCTATGACTAAAATCCCTATCCTCTACCAGCCGCATTGAACTCCTTGTGTAGTCTTACATTCTCCTTGTCATCTATATCATGTGGTTTTCCTCTTCTTAACCTACTTTCCGTTATTCTTATCATTACCTTTCCAATCTTTCTGAGACTCAGTTTTGGGCTTCAATTTCTCATAACAATGCTTCAAATTTATGATGGCTTCTTCTAGTGATCTGAATTGGATCATTATATTTTTATTCATCCATCTTGATGCATTTGGAGTGGAAAAAGTGGAGGAATTAGCTCACAGGAGCATTTTTATCGGCAAGACCCAGTTTGGCGACGGGGTCTGAAAAATTCCAGGAAAATATTTGAGGCATCAAATGACATTTTTTCGAGGTAAAATTTTTCCGGTTAGTGCCGCATATTTTCATTTTATTCTACACACAAAGGCCTTTCAACCGACACAAGAAGTTCATCAATCAGAGTTTGTATACAAAAGTTATGCCACTTAGAAGTTGATCTTCCTATTTTCACACCTATAGTTCGGGAGGATGCTGCATCAACCCCCATTATTTATGGAAAAGTGGCTAGCCACGTGTTTGTGATGTAAATACTCCAGAAGAATATATTTTGTAACTTTAATTAAGAGTTGATGTAGTCAAACTTAACCACTAGCAGGTTATCAGGTTGTGTTATAACTGGGGCACTAGGAGGAAGAGACTTTCAATTCTTTTGAGAGAATTTTGTTCCACAGTTGAGTAAAGATAGCCAAGAGAGATAGGAGGTAGAGCACATAGAGAAGATTTTTACACTTTAGCAGCCCAAAGGCCATAGGCATTACTTCTGTGCACATGCAACCATATCTCCAGACAAAGAAAGAGAGTGAAGCGACCTCACCTTCCAGCTAGGTTTTCTCCTAAAAGTGTTTCTCAAAGAGAATATCTTGTATCTTATGTGTGTGTGAGATTATTTTTTCATTCTCTACTTTTCTGTATAATTTCTATTCACATGCATGCACTAATTACAGTTAAATCCATAGTCTTAAGGTTTAATAAATTGTAATAGTGTAGAATCTCATATTTTAAATATAATATTATCAGATCTATTGTGACGAACTGTCTAGTGGGATATCTACGATAGTTTATGGATCATTTGGTATCAGAGAAGCTTTATTTCGCTATTTTGTGGAGATTGCATGGATCTAGATCGGCGAGGCCGAAAATCATAAAACCCTAATCATGGGCGATGAATCTGTAAACAAACCTCGTGATCCTGCAAAGGTAAGGTTTTCGCAGCTCGAACAACAAGTTGTGGATATATAAATCACAATGTAAACCTCCTCATGGCAGTCCTAAGAAATAAGTTGGGGATATTTGGAGAAGATGGGGGTTCGAATGCAGAGGAAAAACCAGAAGGGGGATTGCGAGATCGAGAAGACACGGAGAACCAGCCAAAGAAAGAACTAGAATTTAAAAAGATTTAGAACTAGAATCTACTTCCTAATATTGAGATTGTATCAATAAATTTTAGAATACTATTTTTCCATTAATTTAAAGAAACAAATAAAATAAATCTAAATTCTAAAAAACTATAATTCTAATAAATTTTTCAAAATAAATTTGTAAACTTTAAATAAATTAAATCAAATTTTCATTTTGTTAAAAAAATAAATAAAACATTAAACACATTTCCCCCAAAATAAAATAAACTCTCAATTTTTTGCAACCCGAGATAAAACACCAGTTAAAAAATTAAAAAATTATGCTTATAACTTTCCCTAGCTTCTTTCACAACTTGCCTAATCTAATCTAAATGAGGCTCATCAAAAAAATAAAATGCAAAGCCCATGCTGAATCTAAGAGCACAGGATTCATGGGCCAGAGTTTGTCACAAAATTTTGGCGGCTGTGTTGGAGAACACAAAATTGTTGGTGATGCAGATTTGCATACAACTCCCTCATAGGTCAATGAAGTAACTACATAGAAAACTATGGTAGTAGTTGAAAATTACTGCAAATAGAGATCGACAATTTAGTGATGAAGGCAGAGGTCAAGTGAGGCATACAAAGATATTACTAAAACACAAATGTAGATCAACACGCTTTAGCCCATAAATACAAAGGTATAAATGCTCTTCAAAGATCAATACAGAAGTTGAGACTAAACTTTCAGTTACATTTGAAACTAGTGGCCTTGGATACAATGAAGACGACGAAGAAATGCACGATGTGCAGTGATAGAAGGTGGTATTTTGGCACATACTTGTTCAACGGGTAAAGTTGTTGTCAATGATGATGAGATGAATGAATATGTTAGATGTTAAGATTTTTTTCTTTTTTTATTTCTTTCTTCCTTTTCTTCAGTACTAAAAAAAACTTTATTTGTATTATCATAATGATCATGTACATTATATCAATTTCATGTACCCGTATCACCATAGAAAATCATCTGGGTTACGTGATCATGTGAATCCCATCAAAAAGATGAGATAACCAAATATACATATAGAGAGTATACATACATAAACGTTTTGCGTACATCTAGTAGCAGATATAGGAGAGCACTAGACAAATACACCCATCATATTGACCTTGAAAAGAAACAAGTTCACCCCTATTACTTTATGTATCATTGAAAGAACCATTCGCCAGCAGATTTCTATTTTTTCTACCTGATACATACAAAAAAGGAATCAAAAGTAAATGTGCAATTAGCCAGTGAATGGGAACTCCACAAAATTTAGTACATTGCCCTCTAGTATTATATCCATGTGCATTTCTCCCGCTATTCCTTGCAGCCCTTTTTTTGAAAGATCATTCGCAAGCAGGTTAATTTCTCTACCTGTGTGCATGACAGGTGGGTTCCCAAGTTGTGCCCATAGATTATCAATTCTCCTTAGCCATCCAAGTAGTGCTAATTGTTTGATATGTGCATTCCCATTAACATGATCCATGATAATCTTTGAATCCCCATATATATGAATATCGAGGATATTGAGAAAAGATGTGAACCATAAAATACCCCATAAATCCATAGCTTCTGCCTTATTATTTGTGTCCATTCCGACATTCTAGTGGATTTTGTATTGTAAATCATTAGACATGGCTAACCAGAAGACACATCCGCAAACATTCTCTTGAGACGCACCGTCGAAAATTCCAATCGAGTACACCATTTGTGGGCTTTTTCTCCTCTGTTGTTGTTCCTTATGGTTGTTATCCTGAACATGATACATTGAGTATAGTGATATGGTATTCTCATATACCAGAATGAAATCCTCAGCAAAATTCTCAAATATATGGTTATTCCTCCATTTCCATATAGCCCATAAGAATAGGGGTGGAATAATCCTCCATGAGGGCTTTTGCTTAGTCCACCACTCCATACAATCTGCGATATCATGAAATTTATTATAAGGAAAAACAAAGTGTAATGCCAATTTATCCCATAACTGGATCGTGTGGTGGCATTTGAGGAACAAATGACAATTACTTTCCCCCTCCTTTTTGCAAATTGCACATATGTTGGGACCGTCCCAATTATGCTTTTGCAAGTTCTCCCAGGTGAGATTTTTGTTGTGATATACTAACCAAGAGAACATAATGATTTTAATAAGAATATTAGTCTTCTAGAAGGTGTATAATATTGGATTTTCCACACATCGGGCTTCCCTTCCGCAAAGAGAAATATATATATCAACAACCATAATATTTCTAACTTTCATTCTCCCCGACCATACCAAACTGTCACTTTGTGCCTCTCGACATATGCCCAATGCTTTCAATCCAACACATATTTGGTTCCATTCCATCGCCAAAAGTCCAACCAACCCCAGTTCATGTGCAGTTTTCCAAATAGGGGATCTATTCTGCCATGCAAAAATTAATTGATTCCAAAAGTATATGCCATTCCCATTAAAAAACCCCATGAGTACCTCAAATATACAACACTCCCTCCAACTCCCAATATGTGATCCACCCCAATGATAATTGAGTGACTCGATCCCATAGTCCAAACCAGATGTTGTAAAAAATTTTAGCAACCTTTTGAAAGCTATGCCATATAGTTGAACCATGCGGGGTGCCCATACAATCCTTTCAGTACCAGAAATGGAATTCCTCGTCCTTTAAATATTTATGTCTAATCACCCTACTCCATATGCCAGTTCCAAATAAACCCCACCATAGGGAATTAATCAACAATGAACCACTGAAAAGCCAAAGGTTCATAATAACCCAAACCCCATTCTTTTTGGGCAAGATATGTGAGACATTTTTGCCAAGTGATATTTATGTTGTCCATTGCAGCTTGCCCAAATGAAATTAGCAATTATACGATTAATTCTATTAATGATAGATTGTGGAATATGAAATAAGTGTGCCCAATATACCCCTAGCTGGGTGAGAATGACCTGTGTGAGGATAGTGCGTCCACCCAGGGACAAGGACCGATATTGCCACCCAGACACTCTTTTGTAGAACCGGTCTACCAACCATTGCCAACCAATATTTATGTAGAAACTTGGTTTAATGTGATATCCAAGGTATTTCATGCCAGTTTTCATCAGTTCCACCTCAATTCCAAATAGGTTTCTTATATAATCAATGTCCTCCATATTGCTCATATCATGATATAAAATTGATTTTTGCAAATTCATATTTAAACTAGTAGCTTTAGCAAAAAATTAAAAATGTGAAAAAAATTAAGCCATGCGAGACAATTCAACATACCCATGATGAGCATGTCATCGATGAAAAACCATGTGATATATTGATGTTGTTCCCTATATCCAGTGCTTGAAACTTTCCATCAATCACCGTTTTTTTTATTTGCAAGCTCGGACCATCCATATCTAGGATAAATAAGATAGGAGATAATGAGCAACCCTATCTCGAACCCCGACCAACCCCGAAGAAATGAGTAGGATAACCATTGATAATCACCACAAAATTTATATTCGTGACACAAGCCATAATCCAAGCCACGCTTTTGGGCTGCAAACCAATCTTATGCAGAACCAATCTAATATATCCCCAGTCTAAACAATCATATGCCTTCTAAAGATCCACCTTCATAATGGCAGCCTTTAAGTGCTTGGTATGGATCGAATGCATACATTCTTGTGCAATGGCAACAACATCATGGATTTGCCGATTCTAAAGAAAGCCATATTGTTCGGGTGAAATGAAACGGGACAATGTAGACCTCATCCGATTGGCAATAGTTTTAGAGATGATCTTATAAATAATATTGCATAAAGATATGGGTCTAAAATCGGAGAAAACAGTAGAAGGTCGTCGCTTCAGGATGAGAGCGATATACATTGAGTTTATATGCAGGTGGATGTTCCCCATGATCCTCAACTCTTCCACCATATCCAAGAGGTCTCTTTTAAATATGCCAAAAAAGTGTGTGAATATTTCTACAGACCATCCATCTGGACCCGGACCCTTGTCTCCCTTAAAGGATTTTAAGACCTCTAGGAGTTCCTCTTCAGAGACCTCTTTAAATGGGTTTTCATTATCATCATCATCGAACATAGTGGGATAAATCTCCACAGCCCATAGCATGTCCGCCACATCGGCCCCCTCCTTTCGATCATATGCCTTTTGAAGCTATGCTACAACAACCCTACTTATACCCTCCTGCAGCTGAAAGCACTGACAATCATAATCATAAATATCCCAAATGGAATTTATTTTGTGTCTATGATTTGCATACCGGTGAAATAATTTTGTGTTTCTGTCACCCTCTTTAATGCATAAAGCCCTGCTCTTCAGGCGCCATGTGGATTCATAAACATAAAATATTCCCTTCTTTTTGAACTCTAATTCCTTGATGCGAGTCATGATATCAGCATGTAAATCATGAGAAACCATCCAAGGCTATAATGTATCTAGTTCTTGTTGGATATCAGATAATTATTTATGTAGGTCTTTAGCCTTTTGTTTCTGACATGCTTTTACTTCCCTTCAAAGAATAGCCAACTTATCCAAAATTTGAACCATAGGGGAAATCCCTAGTATATGTTCTCGAGTCCATATCTTGTGTACTAATGAATTAAAATCCTGATCATCTAACCATGTACGGTTAAATTTAAATGGCATCTCGTGTCTGGAATCCTCCGTCCGCAATTGCAAAATAATGGGTCTGTGATCAGAGATATGGTTATTAATTACCCCCGCATGTACATTGCCAAGACGCTCCTCCAACCGCTCATGTAATACAAACGGTCCAACCTCTTTGCAACATATGCCGAACTCTTTTTGCCGTTATCCCAAGTGGGAACCATCTTCTATGGAAATATATCAACTAAGTTGTGGTCTACAATTGCTTCATGAATCATACCCGCTAGTGGGTCAATTTTTCTGGAACCACACCATACTTCATCCAAACCAACAGTGCAATTAAAGTCCCTCGCAATAATAAGAGAAGCCAACTCCATAATCTCATATGAGATCAACTTCTCCCAGAAGACCACCCTATTCCTATAGGGTCCATATAAATTCAAGATGCGGATATGATCCTTGTGACCACGGTATGTCCTTCTAGTAAGATCTCAGCAAATCAAGAGAAGGCCTTGGCCTGAACCCAACGAGGATCCCATAATGCCACAAGGCCTCCAGATAAACCAGTAGCATCTGTGGTAGTGATGTGCCAATCTGGGAACATTTGCGGGAAATATATAATGACATGCGAGAGCAAATGCATAGTTTCTTGAAGGAGAATAATGCAAGGATGTATAGAGAGAAAAAGGTTTTTAAGAGCCAGGAACTTTGTGGGGGTCCCCAATCCCCGAATATTAAGTGATAAGATGGAAGTCATGACAAACCTTGTGTGGGCCTCTGTGCTCCAAGGGCCCGAGAAGTAGGTGCATCAGCAATAGGCACATCAATTTAAAAAAGGTTAATGGGGGTGGTAAAAGGATTTTGTCTGGCCTGGCCCCGAAAATGGCGACTGCCACAGTTATTCTTATGACAGACAATAATATTTCTAGCTGAGGTGGGACTAATATGTGGAGAAGATTACCCGGACGACTTACGAATAGTGATAGTGCGCAAGTCCAGAGTCTCTCTTTGAAGGAAATAATCCAAGTGACTGCCCGTGAAGTTGGTGGGGGAGGCCAGTGGCATGTTTGGTGGAGTACTACTATTTTGGTTCCCCTGAGATCGATTAGGAATATGCGGAGGTGACGAAGTTGGTACGTAAGTAACATATGATGTAGAGGGGACGTCATGAGGCGAAAAAAGGTTGGGGATGTCATGACAGGGAGGAGTGATTCCCGGCGGTGGGGGGGGGTCGGATGTTCTGACTTGGACAGTTGGCTCCAGCTAAGTTGGACTTAATAGAGGATAAAGGGGATGATGAAATGGTGATGGGAGAAGTGCCATATCTCAAGGAAACATGTACAGAATGAAGAAAAGTATGAGATTCATGATGAATACCTTATTTACGACAAGGGGCCATGCCAAGATATTGAGCAGCACCATGTTGAGACTTCACCGGTGCGTCCATATAGTTCCAAGCATGGAATCTACCACCCAGGCGGCAAGGGAAGTGAGCCATAATATGTCTAGTATGATGACAGAATAAACACCGAAATGGTACCCCCCCGTAATCTAGTCGTTGTATTAAATTTTTCTCCCCCAATGTAATGCAATGTGATCAAGAAAGCCTCCCCAATACTCCTCAATTAAGATCCAAACGACTCATTTATCAGGTGCCCCCAGACACCGGGGATGCACATAAACAAATATCCCAATAGTATTACCAATGTCCATCAAGGCTTGCTTTGTCCAAAGCTTAATTGGAAAACCAAGCAATTTCACCCATATAAGCTTATTCTGCAGAGTGGATTTTAGTGAACTAAATCCAATAAACTAGGAATATAATTCCAAAAAACTACGACCATCAATCCACGAAATTGCTTTGATCATCTACAGATCTTCTTGGCTAAGAAAATGGAAACTATACCATCCTCGTAGTAAATGCACAATATTCGACATGTATCCCAATATGGTTTTCCACTTCTTTTCCACCCAAATTCTCGTTTCTGCATCACCTTGCATCGAAAAATGCCACCGACCAACAAGGGTGCGTTTCTACATACTGGTAATATGGTCATTCAACTTCTCAATGTCGAAAACCAAAGCGGGTGGCGGGGAAGAGGTCTTAATAGAACGAAATCAGTGTTTGTATTGTCATTCATATCTAGCATGTGTGCCACCCCGCTGATCAAGGGACGCATGATCACCATTTGGCAAGGAAGCCTCTCCTAGAATAGTGTGCCAGGCATCCAGTGACTGTGTGTTGCTCTGACGCTCACCGCCAGAAGTAAGTTTCCTGCATGACTCGGCCTCCATGGTGGCCTTAATAAAAGCCTCCTGGGTCGACGTTGTTAGGATATTCCGACACATAGGAAATAGTTAAGTATAACCTGGTCTAGTGTAGAGTTAGGTAAAGTGTGTTTCTGTACTATGTATTTTTGTAACTTACAATCCGACGGTCACAATATGTTCTAGACATGAAGTGATCTAACGATTCATTCTCTCCTTGGTATTATCGAGACTTGATCCATGGCTTAGCACCTGATTGGTCCATGATCTCTATTTAAAGAGCATGGAGGGTCATTTGTAGGGTGACCGTTCATGAGAGAAGCTTATGTAATTTTTTTTTCTTTTATTAATAAATTGTCTGAAGTGGTCAAGTTGGCTAAGGCCGTGGACTGTTTCCCTCTTTGGGGGTTTTAACCACATCAAGAATATTGGTGTATTGATCTGTAATCTATTTGTGAGCGGTGTCCTCTGGTGTTCTATCTGAGGAACTTACCTGGTAAATTCCTACATGGTATCAGATCTATTTGAGGGCCGCATCCATTGGTGATACAAATTGGAAGCTGGTACAACTGCATTCGACTGCCATTTCCTAGATTTGTTGTTTCTGACTGCTTTCGGTCCGAGAGGACTGCTCTATTGTGTTAAGAGCATATGTTCCAGTGAGGAACCCCTTTCGTTTCACTCAAAAAGGTTTCTGGTAGCTCTAGCTAGTCATTTTTAAGATCTAGAGGTGTACAGTCTTTATTTGCAGTTTTAGTTATTTATCTCTCTATTTATTTCGGTTTATTTATCTCTTTTTTTTTTTTATCACCGGATCTACACCTTTCATTTCTGCGTATGTTCTTTGTCCCGCGACTCTATGTGATCTGGGCAAATCAAAAACGAAAAATAAGGTTTTTTTCTCATTCGTATGATGTTTTCCACCGCGCCTTAGTGTGATCTCAGAAAATTAGAAACATTGAGGAAAATATATAGTTTCCGGCAAAAGTTAATTTCAAGCCATAAGGTTTGGTTTTTTTTGTATGTCTGTGTTGGGTAGCTTACAAAGTACCATTGTAAAAGTGACTTTCACTTATTTATAGAAGTGGGTCACATAGTTTTTTTAAAGTGAGTTAATTAGATTAAGTTTGGAAAGGGGTGGCGGGGGGTGCGGGCCTTTGGGGGTGTTTTAAATATAACATGATCATTCATTCTGCACATTCACGCATTTCTCGGCATATTCAACAACTTTTCTTCAAAAATCCATAACTTCTTCATCCAGAAGCCGTTTTCAGAGCCGTTTTTTTAATCAACGTAGTTTTTCGAGATCTTTCCATTAGAACACTTAGTTCAGCGTCTACATCTTCAGTTTATGTTAAAATGGAAATTCCATGCCAAGTTATTCTTGACAACACCAACTACTTCCAATGGTGGTCCTACATTGTGGATTTACTTAGAAGTAAATGTCTTTACATAATAGCCCCAGGCGAAGAAACCACACCTCAAGATGAAGATAGCACAACCAAATGGGAAAATAGGCAAGATCAAGCACGTGGGTTGATAGGGATGTCTATTTCTCCAGACCTTAGATTCCATATCGCATAACTTGATACTCCTAATGAAGCAATGACACAACTCACTAAATTTTTGGAATTGAAAATGAAATTAAAGCCCATCAACTCAAAAATGAGTTGCTTACATTGGACCCTCATAATTTTTCTTCCATTGAAGATTTTTTGTCAAAGTTCAAGACCCTTAGACTTCTCTTAGAAGGTGTTAAGGTTAAGAAAGAAGATGGTAGCCTTATCTATTCCATTCTTACTAAGTTGGAACCAGCCTACTCTATGTTTGTTTCCACCTTCCATTCTAATAGAGAAGCCTTTATTTCTCAAGGACAAGACTACAAGTCCCCCTCTTTTGATGCCTTTTGTGATTCTTTAATAAGAGAACAAGAAAAGCTCTTATATCTTGGTCTTCTTAATCTTGGAAACTGTTATGCCCCTATACTACTAGGGTAACCCCTTATTGTTATTAGTACAACCCCCTTATTATATTGATGTACCCATGTAGTGCCCATATTGTTATTACTGTGCCCCATAGAATCCCTCTATTGTTATTTTTGTGCCTTTATATTATTATTGTTAGGTCGGCTTGGTTATATTGTGACC
>APFE031230363.1:40483-86771 GCA_000404065.3 Pinus taeda
GGACGCAACTATGAATGAAGAATATCGTTCATTATTGGTAAACGATACATGGGATCTTGTTCCTCTACCAAAGGGACGAAACTTGTTAGATGCAAATGGGTTTACAGAACCAAGTATGGACCAGATGGGAAAGTTGATAAACATAAAGCTCGTCTTGTTGCTAAGGGCTTTTCACAAGTTGAAGGCATTGACTATACTGAAACCTTCTCTCCTGTTGCCAAAATGAACTCTGTCTGCCTTGTTCTTTCCTTTGGTGCTGCTCTCCAAGATGCGACAGTCCATCAGCTGGTGTTAATCCACCTTCTTGCATGCGGGACTTGCATGAAGAAATCTATATGGAACAACCCATTGGCTTCATCCAAACATACTCCAGCCTTGTATGTCGACTTAAGAAATCTCTTTATGGTCTCAAGCAAGCTCCTCGGGCTTGGTATGCCAAAATGGATAGCTTTCTTTTAGAATCTGGCTTTTCTAGGTGTTATTCTGACAATACTGTCTACACCAAGAAAGTGGGCAACTCTCTTATCATCCTTGTTCTTTTTGTTGATGATCTTATTCTTACTGGTAGTGATCCCAACCTTATAAACCATGTGAAGTCCAACCTTAAAAAGAAGTTTGAAATGACAGACTTAGGACACTTGCATTATTTTCTTGGTCTTCAAGTCTTGCAATCCAAGGAAGGTATTTCCCTTTCCTAGTCCAAGTACGCCTGTGATCTTATATGCCATTTTCACATGGAAGACTGTAAGCCAACTCCTTCTCCCTTTTAGTCTAGAGCCAAAATTTCAGTCACTTGTACTTCCCCTAAAGTTGATGCTACCTTATATTGTCAACTTGTAGGAAATTTTTTTGTATCTGACCCATAATCATGCTGACCTTTCCTTTGTTGTTGGCCTTATTGCTCAGTTTATGCAAAACCCACATGAAAGTCATTGGAAAGCAGTTAAAAGAATACTTCGTTATGTTAGAGGTATTGTTCAGTTTGGGATTCATTACAGTGCAGAAGCGTCTCCTCTATTCGTTGGTTTCACTGATTCCGATTGGGTTGGTGACCCTGATGATCAAAAGTCTATTGTCGGTTATGTCTTCATTATTGGTTCTAGACCTATTACATGGGCTTGCAAGAAACAAAGTGCCATCTCTCTTTCTTCAGTAGAAGTAGAGTATCGCGCCGCCGTAGAAGCTAGTAAGGAAGCCCTGTGGCTTCGTCAGATCCTACCAGAGTTTTCTTTTCAGCAGCAGCATCTGACTACACTTTGGTGTGATAATAAAAGTTCCAATCAACTATGTAAAGATCTAGTCCAACATCAATGCAACAAACACATTGAACTACACATGCACTTCATCTGAAAGCTCATTCATGAAAATGTTCTTGAAGTGCAATATTCTTCAACTGATGATCAAGTTGCAGACATCTTTACAAAGGTTCTCACAGAGGCGAAGTTTACTAAACTTCAACTTATGGTTGGAGTTCAAGAAGTTGTCACTAAGGGGGGATAGGCTCTAATGCCTCCTTCCTTCTCCTATTGTGTCATAGTTGTACATCCTTCAATCCTATCCCAAGTTGTTCTTAAGGGGGGATGTTAGGATATTCTGACACATAGGAAATAGTTAAGATAACTTGGTCTAGGTAAAGTGTGTTTCTTTACTATGTACTTTTGTAACTTACTATAGGACGGTCACGATATGTTCTAGACATGAAGTGATCTAACAGTTCATTCTCTCCTCAGTATTCCTGACACTTGATTTGTGGCTTAACCCCTGATTGGTCCATGATCTTTATTTAAAGAACATGGAGGGTCATTTGTAGGGTGACCGTTCATGAGAGAAGATTATGTGATTTTTCTTTCTTTTATTAATAAATTTCCTGAAGTGGTCACGTTGGCTCAGGCCGTGGACTGTTTCCCCGGGTTTTAACCACATCAAGAATACTGGAGTATTGATCTGTGATCTATTTGTGAGCGGTGTCCTTTGGTGTTCTATCTGAGGAACTTACCCTGTAAATTCCTTCAAACGTGTTCAAGCCGAGTACTTCCATACCCCTCGACCCAAATGACCACAACAGATAAGACTGGCGCAAGTATTTATGTCTGAGGCATAGGAGAATGACAACAGGTAGATGGACACATTAATGAGGAATAATTCATAATTATACGCCCAAGTGCGAGACTGACAAATACACGAGCCTCATGGTAAATAAACGTACGTGGGATAAAGTCCACTTAAAGAAGACGTCGGCATAACAAAGTCCAAAACAGGATAAAAAGGATTTGTCAAATTAAAATAATAAATTGTCAGATATGGGGTGGAAGTCGAGAATCCCACATCACATGGATTACAGTCCAGATCACAAATGGATTAATATGGCATGATCCAAGATCTGTATTAGGAGATATAGCCACCGACCACCCTATGATATAATGATATTGTCGAGAAATACCAAAATCTGGTACCGTATAGACTCAGACAACCAAAGTCGAGTTGCAAAGAGAATAATGGAGGTGGTGCATAAGGTTGAAATGCCGAAAAATCCCCAAACCTCAGATAGAAGGAAGGAATGGAGCTAAAAACTGTCACAACAATAGAAACAATAACAACCCATACATGTCAACCAAGTATTTCATATACGGAAACCAAAGTATTTAGAAGGCCAGGAAATAATGAAAGAGTTATGACACTTTCGACAGAGTAAATGAAAACTAAATGAATACAGACAGGAGTTCTCCCCATGAGTTTCAGGAAGGCAATGACTTATTAAAAAATCATATCTCGTATGCATATGGGTGCCTAGGAGGAGGTGTGCAGTGTAGTGTATATACAATATAGGATGAAAATGGAAATGAAAAATAACATCAGAATATGAAACATTTATGACCATATAACGTTGATACAGAACCCAAAATGCATACCTAGATGACAATGCTAGGAAACCAAGCAGGAAGAAAGGGTGAGTCAAAACAACATAAAGGTACAACTAATACAAATACTTTCCATGCATTTAAGAGACACATAAGGCATATGAGCTCAAACCTGGACCTTATATTCCGCCATGAAGACTGGTGTCGAATACCTAGTCCTTTAGATCTCCAACCCTTTGCATTTTCTCATCTACGAGGGCAACAACCTACTCCATGATCAGACCTTGCAAACCCCTTTGTTGTGCTTGTAACTGTTGGGAAGAAGGTTGAGCCTCAATTATAGAGAGGAGTTGCAGAGGCTCCTCAACAACCCTATGCTATGAAATTGAGGCTATCCTGGCTAGAGAATGGAAGAGTAGTTGCACCAATGCCCTTATTTATTCTCAGTCATCCATGTCAAACCCTGGGCATTAGGATCGTGGATGAAAGTGCCACAAATCCTGAGATATTCCCTGTCCCATGTGCCAGAGGGTGAGTGTGTATCTGGAACCCACAAAGTTAATGTTCACCCTCCCTCATATGGAAAAGTCCCTCACAAAATGTTGCATGATTAGTCTATGTACAATTCTGATTCAAGGTTTGATATGTTTTACGAGAAGGCCACTTTATGCATCAAGGTTCACAGAACTTTGTTGAAACCCAATGGAGGGGGTCCAAAACTAGGGTTTGATGACATGGTGGCTCAAGTGTTCAGGTCAATGAATACCTAAAAGGGTAATAATATTGTTCGGGTTTATGGAAGGGATTATGTTGTGAATCAGTTGGTGAGTTTGGACTAAACCTCATTTGGGATTGATTTGTGAATCAGTTGGTGAGTTCGAATTGCCTGCACTGGTGACGTTAAAAAGTGAGTGTAGGAAGTTGGATACAAGCATTTGCACATATGTGGTAAAATAATGGTAGATATTTACACTGGAACCGATCTCAGATCTGAGATTTATGATATTAAGAGGCATGGAGATGTCTAGCCGCTTTGTTACATTTTCTAATGTAGCAACACATGAATGGGTGTGATATAGCGAAGAGCCTACAATTCATGTTTATGAGCCATGGTGTAGGGCTATGAAGAAGGTGGCTATGGAGATGAGAAATTAGAAAGCATTGGGGTGAGAGTATAGAAGTCAAATAGCAACCAAAAAAATTTAAAATGGAGTTTAAAAAAAACTACTGCATGTAAATAGGCATATTGTTGTAAGACCTGATAAGGCATGTGTACCCTTGGGTAATTGTTGATAAAGTTTGGGATTAGACCTAGGTGATAAGGGGAATGCAAAATTAACAAATACCTTGGTTATAAACTTTGAGGTGGGTAAGGGCCATAGTGCGCAGAACAGATTTGGTTGGATTTAGTTAAGGAAACCCCAAGTGAAGGTTTAAGGTGGAAAATATTAGGTAAACCTAACTCGAGGAAAGAGTCAGAGTTAACTGGGTCATTAGTGGGAGTTTTGGGCCCATGGTTTTTCGGTTGCCCACGGTAATTTTCCCGTGGAATTCATGTGATGGATCCTTTAAACGGTTGGGAAGAATTCATTGTAATGTAGGTCAAGGAGGTGAGTGGTGAAGACTCACTTAGCTAGCCTAGCTAGGGTTTTGGCCTAGGACTAATGGAATTCTGTAAGGTTGGATTTTTTCACGGAGTTGGGGTTTTCTAAGGGTAAAAATTGTGTGCATATTGTTAATGTTTGTATTTTTGTTGGTTGTGTTATCTATTCCTCATAGTAATTTTTATTGTCTCTCTGGTAAAATTTTACATCGAGGAGTTAGTTTCAAACAACCAAGAGAGGGGATTCACCATGTCGGCTTGGTGGCACGACCAAGACATGTTCCCCCAATACCAAACCAGCTAAGCAAGCACATTTAGTCGAGGGCATATTGGTTGATACGAGACGACCATCGAGTAGAATGGTCGAGACAGGTGTAGCATGTGAGCGATGGGAGAAATGCTGGAGGTCGGCTTGACCGATGATACACGTCTACCCACATGTAACCACACAAAGGGAGGCATTGTCCCATTATTATAACAACACGGTGGAGGTGGAGAAACAACAAATGATGGTGTAACACATAACTAAATCGAGGGAGTTGGGGAAGTGTTGGAGGAGCTAGTCAGTTTGACTAACTAGTTTGATGGAAAATGGCTAGTCAGCCGAGCCGACTAGCCCAGCCACCTATCCCTACATAATTGTCTCATTAGTCTATATATATTTGTCTAGATAACAATGTAGCAAGTTAATTCAATACATAATAAAGAATAGATCTATGTGTCTTCGTTATCTCTCCATTACTATAGTTCATGTACCTTTATATGCTTACTATGTAATTGCTCAAATTTTGTCTACTGGTACATGTATGCTTTTTGCTAGACTACAACATTGGTTCCATTGTCGGTAGTCAAAACTCGAGTCATATTTTATGCAAGCATAAATGTTAACACTAGACGAGATACAGTTATGGTGGGAAGCAAAGATTAATAATTATTTGAAGAACTACGCACAGAGGAATCTATTTTCGATTGCGGAAGTCAGAGCTAAGTTTTCACAAAGCACATGAACATTTTATAAAAGGTTCTCTAGTAGAGATCAAAAGGTTCCTCGACAACATCACCCATGAAAAAACCTCAAAATTAAATTGACTACTAATTGTTACCAAAATTGTCAGACAACAGTCAAACGAACTTACATGAGTGGCGTGATTCGATTATGGAAGACTACTACGAAAAACACGCCCTAGAAGATAGGACTTTTGTCGTACATATAAAAACTAGATTTTATGACTACTTACACAATTGTTTCTTTTGCACAATTCTAACCCTACTACACAAGTTTATTCTTGATAAGGATGCATGCCATATTGTTGAGTACCAACCATTGTTAGGGACACCATCCAAGGCCGACTGGAGGAAGGAACAAAAAAATTGGCATAAATTTCTTGACGCTCACTATAAAGATACAAAAGAGGGGTGGTACTATTTCTTAAGCAAATAATTATAGACGACAGATACTCCCTTGCGAATCGACACTAGTCAGGTTGGCATGGGGATGTAAGGGATCGTGAGAAATAAAGAAGGGAAACTAAAACAAAAGAGATAAAGTTGGAGAAGTACTTATAACCGACAAATATGGAAGGAAGGACGTCGCCTATCAAGAAACAAAAATAAGAAAATAACCGACCAAGTAGTGATTAACAATATAAACAATCGAATGATATACAAATAATAACAAGGGATAAGAGACAACAATGACCAGAGAAAATTAGAGAACAAGAATACTCGAGGAAAATAATGAAGAATCAGGAGCATGAGAGCGAAGATGCATAAGACTCCTTAAAAGAGTTGAAAGGTGTAGCATGGTTGCATCGACAGAGAATGAAGGTCTACTAATAACCCCTAGAGAGCAAGTAGACACTATGGAAATCAATGACTCTGATCCAGAAATAAGTAACACTCTGATTAGATCTATATCAAGTCCCAATGTTCGAGAATTTCTTTCATCGCAAAATTATTCTAACATACCTGCAGTCTGGCATACTGAAGACCAACAAATAAACCATCAAGAAAATGAAAATGTTATCGAAAATAAATTAAATATTAACAATCATTTAGAACAAATACTTCTCCAACTGACTAATCTCACGATTGTACTCCCCCCTGTTGCGGCTTGTATCCGTTGAAGAAACCAAAAGTAAAAAATCGGTCGATGAAGAGTCATGACCGCAAGTAAGTTCGTTCAAATAATACATAATAGGGTGTGTCAAACCAATGAGTCACTGTATCAAGACCAACGATAGCAAGGAAAATAAAGACATAAGCTCTGGCGAGAAAACTAACCAAAATGACCAATTTCATCCAATGTTACCCCATACAAGCAAGATGGACCTGATTCATCTACCCATCTATGAAGGTGATGAATATCTGAAAATGATTTAGTTTGTCTGTGAAAAATTTTGGGCTACAAACGAAATCAATGATGAAGATAAGCAAATGGTGCAATTTGTTGCAACATTAAGGAAACATGCTCTAACATGGTTCATGAACTTAACAAAAAAACAAAATAAAACAAAAGATGAGATCAAGACCAAATTCCTCACAGTCTTCAAAGCGCAAGACATTAAGCATTTGGGAGTGAAAAAAATAAAAGAAAAAAAAGCAGGGACCAAATGAATATGTACGAGAGTATGACAAACGATTCAAAAACTTACTAAGCCAAATCCAATATACCATCGACGGAAATCTTCTAGGACAATGGTATGTGGTTGGCTTACTTCAGAAAATTAGTGGACCACTCTAAATTCATGAAGTCAAAACATGTGAAGAATCCCCTAAATTAGCATAGCGAATCAAACAAGACGATGAAGGCCAATCAATCATCGCACCATCCAAAAATAAGACTGAAGATAAACTGAGAACAACTACAAAACTCTCTAATGTAGTTATCGCTTCAAAATAATTATCTATGGTGTACCAATTGTCATATGGAAGGCCATACAAAAGACACTTGTAATTTCCTATATTATTTTGATCAAGATATTAGAAGAATAGAAACTGAGGTATATTGTGATATTTATCAAACTGCTTCTAGTCACTCCACTAAAGACTGCCAATACAACGTACAAAATTCCAAACCAAAGTGGTGTGCAATCTACGAAGATAACGTACATTCCACTCAGGAATGTCCACTGAACAGGAAAACTAAACCTAACTACCACGTTGTCTACCATACTCAGGCTACCGAACAACTTGCAAAATCATCCTCATTCAGTGGAAGAGGATGAGGCCAAGAAGGCTATGGAGGATGTTGAGGCGGTTATAATAGCCATTAGAGAAATTTTAGGTCTAAAATGGGCCTCAAAACAAAAAAGTACAACCAAAATAAACTTTATACGAACCAATAGGATTCAACATGATGATGTCAACCATGGGGGATGATTCACAATTTTTGGAGTAAAAAGATAAAAGGATTAAAAAATTAAAAAAATTAAAAATCTACTTTTCAACTTATCTCCTATGATTTTACTCAATTTTTGAGTGGGAGAATTCGTTGGATGCATAATTTAATTCCTCATCAAAGGAGTACCCATGTTGCATACTTTCGATGGACCCTGCTACACGAAAAATGATAAATACATGAAAAATATGATTGCAATCACATTTTTTTAATGTATTTCTCATTTTTAGTGTCGCAAGGTCCATCGAAAGTATGCAACATGGGTACTCCTTCAATGAGGTTTTAAGTTCTTCATCCAACGAGTGCTCTCACTCAAAATTTGAGTAAAACCATAAGGGGATAAGTTGGAAATACAATTTGAAAATTTAGGGTTTTTTTTTTTCATATTTGATGACGTAATCTACTCTTATTTTTATTATTTCCACTATTATTTTATAATATTCCATAGGAGGACCATTTTAGACCATTAATGAGGGGTTTTGGTCATGGCCAAGGATGATTTTATTGCTATACCTGCTGGCATGAGGGACATATTGCGACTAATGCCCCTTAAAAGACAATATTGATTTATGCTTATGTAATATGTGTGGCCTGGGCGCCCATTCTTTGGAAGATTTTCCTAAAATTATAGAAAAAAATTTAAACAAAATCTTTGTCAATCTGCTACAAGTTGTTCTAAAACATGATATTCTAAATTCTAAAAACCTTCATGTAATTACAAGTTCGAGAGGCGAAAAAGATAATAATCAACATAGCAATCAATTGATCCGACCAATTAAAAATACGACGAAATATCTCGATGTCCAACGACAAAATGATACAATGACCAAAGAAGTTGATTTCTTTATAAAAGGAAATGAAGAACAACGTCTATCTAAGGATATAATCATAGAAGAATTCCTTGAACTTTTAAAGGAAGAAAACTTTGTTGTTCGCCTTGTAGAGTTGCTAAGTATGTTGAAAAACTGCAATGAAAATAGAGAAAGATGGAAGAACGTCGGACAACTATCACCAGGTAATCAGATAGAAGATCATAATCCGTAGGTTGATTTGGAAATAAATGGTTATATGGTTAAACAAGTTGTTGTTGATTTTGGATCACAAGTAAATATTCTCCCAAGGGAAACATGGATTGAAATGGGACAACCAAACTTACACAGAACATCTAACTATATTAAATTATCCCACCAAATATTTATTGAACCAACTGCCATACTATGACAAGTCCAAACATTTATAATGAGGATCCTAATGATAGTCGATTTCAAAGTCATCAACTTAGTTGGCAAAATTCCTGCTTACCCAACTCTAGTTGGTTGACCTTCGGGATGAAGAATGAAGGCAACGATATCATTAGAAAAAAAAAGAATCAAACTAAAGGGAAACAATAAAAAAATTATTATTCCTTTAGACCCTCGAGAAGGTAAACCATTGGTGGAAGCTTCTAATAAAGAAACTGAAATAAGGAAACTTTACCAAGTCTTACATGATGAACATGACAATGTCAAGCCAAATGTCTCCGGTAAAATTTCAATTGGGTCACCTCTCTCAATCAGAAAAAAAATTGGACGCCGAGCTATATGAATGGAATATTGAAAACTATGAATCAAAGGAAAAAGAGTGTTGGAAAATCCAAGCTATTTCGACATCAAAGATTCAACCATGTTATTCTATCGAAGTGGTGCCAATTATACAAGAAAAAAAATGTCAAGAAACACCATCTTTACTTCGAACATATATAATAAATGACTTCAATAATAATATCCATTTTAGAGAAGGAGCATCCCCTGTCAATCACATAGAACAAGTAACAAAATCTATTTGTGAGAAGAAATGAATGCAAAGTTTAGTAAAACCTTTTATGGATCAGGAAATCACATAGAAAAAGAAAATATACCCACTGTTAGTGTTGGCCAAGATCCTGTTGAACATATCAAAAACTATGAATCAGAATGGTTAAGAATTAGTTATAAAGATGATCATGTTTGGTCGCATATGTTCCCAAACACCCTAGATGATCTACTGAATAAGTGATATAAGTTAGAGGAAGCAAGATGCCAATCACTCCAATGGAAATAATTAAAAGAAAACTTCATTAAGGATTTTGAATTCAAACTAGATGAAGTAGATTTAAAAGACGCAATCCAGAAAATTAAATGTTTCATCACTGAAAAACTAGCTGATAAACATACCTTAGTTAATGGTTCAGTAAGTTGCAACTATGTAGCTTACACCACAAACCAAAAGTTGGCTAGTCGATTAGAAATGCAAGAAATATCCATCAATGGCCAAAGATTTTTTTTGAATAAGCATCATCCTGAAAACCACAAGAGAATTCAATCGGTATTCAAAGTCACTAAACAAGACATAGAGAAACCAAATAAGTTAGATTTTTGAATAGCTTATCAAGAAGTAAAATTTGAAGAACAATGACTTGATGAATCAAAAGCACCCGATTGGATGGAAGAAAAAATCAAAATACGAGAAGTAGACATATCAAATGATGACCAAAAAAAAATTGCTCGACTTGGTGATTATTGGTCAGGGAAACAAATTGCTAAATTCTTCGAATTACTTGAGGAATACCTAGACGCATTTGCTCAGGATTATAAATACCTAAAATTATTAGTCAAGGAAATGGGAGACTGAATATAAATCTCATTCCTGGAGCTAAACCAATAAAGAAAATACCATACAAGTTAGCGCATAAATATAAATCCGCTGTACAGAAAGAAATAGAGGGAATGCTTGCCTTTCGTATCATATACCACATAGAAACATCATAATGGGAAAGCCCTATGTTTGTCAAAACGAAGAAGCATGATTCGACGAGGCTACACATTTGTGTTGACTATCGAGGATTGGATAAATTAACAGTTACTGATCCATTCCCAACTCCCTTCACGGATGAGATTATCAATAAAGTCGTGGGACACAAATGATACTCTTTTACATATGGGTTCTCAGGGTACAATCAAGTTTCCATAGAAGAAGAAGATCGAGAAAAAACGACATTTGTTACTGAATTTGGCTCTTTTACATACAGAGTGATGTCGTTCAGACTAAAGAACGAACCTGCAGTATTCTTGAGAATCATTGTCAAAGTGTTTTAGGAGTATATTTATAAGATCATGGTTGTATATTTTGATGATTAGAGAATATACACGTTATTAAAGGATCATATTCAATGGCTAAGATTAATGCTTGAAAGATGCAAACATATATGATTATCCATGAATATTAAAAAATGTATTTTCGCAATGCCAATTAGAATATTGTTGGGCCCTATTGTTTTAAAGGATGGAATTAAAGTTGATATGGAAAAAATAAAGGTAATTTAGATTAAAGCCTCCAGCTAACCAAAAACAAATTAAAGTATTTTTAGGACATACATGACACTATAGAAGATTTATCAAGCATTATTTTGACATAACGTTCCCAATCAACGAACTTTTAAAGAAAGGCGTTCCTTTCATTTAGTTTGATGAATGCGATAAAGCATTCCAACTAATAAAAAAGAAGTGGTCGAGGCACCAATGCTTAATTTCCATACCGGTCTAAACAATTTCATGTTCATTTTGATGCATCAAATGTTGTAGTTGGAGTAGTCGTAGCACAATCCGATGACAAATTAATAGACCATCCAAATGGTTATGCCATCAGTCGAAAGCTCAACAAAGTAGAAAGAAATTATTCAACAACATAACGTAAAGTTTTAGCAATGATATTCACCTTGCAGAAATTTCAGCACTACCTTTTGACAAACTACCAAGCGTTAAAATACCTTGTCAAAAAACCAATTCATCAAGGAAGAATTTGTCGATGGATACTATTATTTCAGGAATTTGAATTTGAAGTTGTTGTCTAACCCAGTAAAAGCCATGTCGGCCCTAATCACCTATCCTGACTAGAATGGAAAGAGGAACCATCGGACATCGATGATGATCTTCTCCACGCTCATTTATTTAGAATTGAAGCCGTCCCAGCTAGACTTGTTGAAATAACAGAATTTCTACACACAAGTAGAGCACTAGAAGGATTATCATAAAAAAAGTAAAAATATATTAGCAATCAAAGCAACGCCATATGCATTGATAAATGGTCAATTATATAAATTGGGAATTGACGAAGTACTTCGAAAATGCGTCTTGGAACATGAAAGAGAAGCAATTATTGATGAAGCCCACAAATGGGGAGTTGGAGGCCATTATCAAGGAGACATGACTACTAGAAAAATAATACAAGCTAGTCTCTGGTGGCTGACAGTATTCTATGATTACCAACAATGGGTACATAAATTCAACCTCTACCAAAACATCAATGACGTTGCATTCCATAGTTCCCTCATTACCATTTGAAATATGGCTTATCGAATTCGTCAATATGTTTCCTAAGAGAGATAAACGAACATGCGCAAAATACCTCACAATTACAATTGAATATGTAACAAAGTGGGCAGAAGCAGAACATGCAACATCATTTACTAAAGAAGTAGCAGCTAAATTTTCATATACGAAAATATAGTGACGCATTTTGGCTGCCCCTTGGTCCTCATCGGCGATACAGGAAAACATTTTGTTAATGGAACAATCGAAGTATTAACAAAGAAATTTATGATAAAACACGAGAAGACTATGACATATCACCCTCAAGAAAATGGTGTAGTTGAAATGTTCAATAAAACTCTCCATAACGAATTACTGAAAATTTGTGACATAGAGAAAGACGTTTGGGACGATAAAATTCCTTAATTTAATGGGCATATTGTATAGTGTACAAGCCGTCGACAGGGTCAACTCTATTTAAGCTTGTATATGGACAAGAAGCAGTCGTATCATTCCACTGCTCAACAAATGCTCAAATTGTGTCAACTACAATAAAATAAAATAGAAAGATACAAGCACAACGCATTAGACAGTTACATCAATTAGAGGAAGATCGAATGTATGCATTATATCATCAAGAAATTAGCAAAGACCAGAAAAAAGCATGGCACAACTAGAATCTTCAAGTTAAACATCTTCAAGTCAGTGATTTAGTCCTATTGTACGAAAATCGAGTCAAATGAAAACCAAAGAAACTTGAAATTACATTGCTCGGTCCATTTGTCATTGAGGATATTTGACAATCTGGAGAAGTTCAATTAAAAACATTACATGGTCACCTTTTCAAGTCTCTTGTCAATGGTGCCAATTCAAAAAAATATTTTCATAAAAATAATTACTATAGGTTAGTTGTAACACTGTTAATGGAAAAAACTAACTGACTAATATGTAAAGTAATAATAATAATAATAATAATAACTATTATTATTATTATTAAATTATTACGTTCTTTTTGTTTTCTTCTATTCAAATTAAATTAATAAAATTAACAAAAAAGTAGTTACAAATATCACTGACATAACAATCGGCATACCAATAAAAACCAATTGCAGGGATGCATTACGTAACCAAACCATGTAACGTTATGGTGTGGAACAATGACCTTTGCAATCTCTTAAGAGAAAAACAAAGTTCAAAATGACAACAATACAAAGATGATCAAGATACGAAATACAGAGGGAGAAGCCGATTTGTGTCACAAAAGAAACACTCGACATAACAAAAACGTAGAGTACAATTTCATAAATCAGTAAACCTAGAAGGAAACATCAACTTCTTACCGGGAAGAAGTTCAGGAAAAGTAGTCATGTAGAAATACCTCGCGCATGACTCTGACAGAGTTATCCATAAAAAGAAGAAGAGGGGCCCATAAACTAGAGAAATCAAGTACTACCATCCCTCTCTGACACGTTGCACACTTCGCACATACCACCACTGTCAGATGATCAGAAAAGGCCATTTCAAGATATTCCACAATTACTACCCACTCCACAGGAAAGGTGGCAAGACAATGGCATGCACAAGCAAGATGTCAATTGTAAAATCAATCATAAAATGAAGATACATTACGAGGGGAGGAAATCAAGCGACAATGATGGCACATTTATTTCCACTTCTATAAAAATAAAGGAGTGCTCTAGGTTATTAAAACTCTCGTTTGAAATCCCAAGTGACATCGCCTGTGACTTAGACAATATCCCCTATATACCCAACCCTGTAATTTATGATTTAGAACTCTTGGATTTCCTCCGAACATTAATTCTGAGATGATTACTCTACTGAAAAGTGGAAGGTCATAACAAATGAAGAAGAAATCGCAGTGGATCCCTGAACCAAAGCACGATTCGACCTTACTTGTAAAACAAAGCTATAATTTTTCATGCACAATATCAGGCAGTTGAATGTTGATGAACCTCCATGGGAGAAGCATTCTAAAGCCTACCTTAAATGGTCCAAGATAGGAGACCAATGGAATGCTCAAACTTACCTCTTAGAAAAAAAATAGAATCTGTGACATTCTAGGTGCCCCATTAGTTGCAAACCTCCAAGGGATGAAATAGGAGATCGTTAAATTCCTATTCAGTGGGTACCATAATGGAAAGCTTTGGCTAGATCAACCACATTTTATTTCTGGTACTAGTATTGATATGATAACCAAACTACCCTACAAAGGAACCAAGGTACCGACCATAGCTGATGTAAATGACTGGCTCACGAAGTTTGTTGGAGGTGTGTATGGGAAGAATTCATGAGGTCTGTACATCAATCAAATCCAAGACCCTATGGCTAGATGGATATGCATAGTTGTCTCCTTATGTCTTACCTCACTAGATCGAGCCTCATATGTCAATCTCACAATGCTTGAAGCCATTTGTAAGATAACGAAATCTAGAATTCAATACAACTGGGCAGATCATGTAGCAAACCTTATTAAAGGCAACTACCAGGACTACCAAAATTTTAGTAAGGATATTTTCTTTCCTTCTTTGTTAATCTGGATAGTTATGAAGTCGAACCCACCAGTTTGGGAAGTGGACTTCATAAAGAAACACACACCCCTTATGTATAATTTCATAATATTTTCCAGTAGTTGGTCAAGGAAACCCCAGTCTCGAGGCCCCAAAGAAATTTTTAGGAATTGGTTATTGGATATTAAAAACATAGCTAATAAGTGGAGAGTGCCTTATCACATCTATCAATCCCTCGCGCCATAATCACATATTCAACTATGCCTAGATTATACCAAATTCTGGTATAACAATTCGCCTCAAGTCAATCCCTAGGAACTCCCCTATCAGCCAACTATTGACCAAATATTTGATGAACTACATCGTCAGTCCAACACCAACTACATCAATCACCTGTAGATTTTGAACCATATCATGACATTATTACCCCCTTAAGAGATGCCAATGTAAAAGAGGAAGTCCAAGCCACTTTGTCTCTGCAACCCTTTTGAACCATCTCATTACATTATCACCCCCTTAATAGATGCCAAAGTAAAAGAGGAAGTCCAAGCCACTTTGTCTCTGCAACCCTTCAAAATTTACTTGTTGGTACCTTGTTCTGAGTCTTCGCACAAGTCTGTCCGAAAAGTATCCATCAACCCCAAGACTATTAGGGAAAATTGACTCGAGATTAGAGTCAAACTTGACCAGGTTAAACATTGGCGGTTTTTTGGGCATGTGGTATAACGTACCCATGGTATTTCATGTAATGTGGTCTTTAAAAGACTAGGAGGACTTCACTATAATGAAGGCTAGGGAGGTGAGTGATGAAGGCTCACTTGGCTAGGGTTTTGGCCAA
The DNA here is from genome assembly GCA_000404065.3 of Pinus taeda. NCBI lineage: Eukaryota > Viridiplantae > Streptophyta > Pinopsida > Pinales > Pinaceae > Pinus > Pinus taeda. Next base: position 56,036 of record APFE031230363.1, read on the forward strand.
AGCTAATGAAATTTTATTTGGTTGGGTTTCCCTCGAAGTTGGGATTTTCCCAAGATAACATAATTCTGCATTATGTTATATTATTGTTTCTATGCTAATGTTTTTCCCCTTAGTAAATTTAATGTGTCTCGTAGTAAATATGTTTTTCTCTCCGTTTTATTTTATACATTTGGTATCAAAACCATTCTGACTTCAAAGGGATGCTTATGTTGCCAAGGGTTTATGTTCTGATGAAAGTAGATGAGGAGAATCATGTGGATAAAGCAAGTGGTTGTTGATGAGCACTACATCAAAGCCCTAGCCATGATGGCCACCAGTACCAAGCGATCTCTCAAGCAAGTTGGGAGGAGAGTGTCAATACAATGCGGTAACACACAACCCACATGGAAGAACCATGCACCATACTAAAAGTTGTGGATGCGGTGGATGAAATTTGATCATGGATTTTCAGGATGTGTAAATGTTTTCGGTGAGGCATGCAATCTGCAGCCATGGGGAAAATTTGCAGCGAATAGAAGAGAACAACAAATTTGACCAGAGTCACTGGTAGTTTGTAGTGTTTATGGGGATCTATTGTGAGATATTGGAAGCCATGAGGGGCTTGCAGAATGATGGAGACGTTGGTGCTATCATGTATGAATCAAGAAGGATGGGTTGAGAAAGGTGTCATGCTATGGGATCCAAAAATAGAAATTACCAATCGCAACGTCCAAGTCGCTTAATGTGGGTCAAACAATAATTGTGTGTTGCCAACAGGCCACGAGACACTAGGAAAATGGTTGACAAGCCGCAGGGGTGTGTGCAGACAATTGCAAATATGTCATCTATGGGTGGGAAAGCTACACGATAATGCCATAAGGAGCTTGCAGGCATAGGGTCTCGAGGACTCACGTCAACAAAGCTTAGAGTGGTCGAGGAACTAGCCACCGTCGAGGTGGAGAATGGGTCATTTGAGCTACATTTGTCAAGTCAACTCTGGCGAGCACGAGTGAATGATAAACAATGAGATAAACAACCCATCGATGCAAGTAGTATGATAATAATGTAGCAAATCTTCCTCAAAAACGCCCTGAGATCTATATTGGTGACATGTCAGAGCTGCAGAAGGCCCTTGAGATCACGAAGGGTGAACAAACTGAAGGCACTCATGTGTTGGCTAGATGAACACTTTATTGAGAAGGTCGCAACCTAGGGATCGTGTAGGTGGTGATGAAAGGGGTTGAGAGCAATGCATAATTTTTTTGGAAGACTGTATCAACCAATGGCTCGAATGAGTGATAAAAGGAGAGGTTGGTGTGTGATTTGTAGTATTTAAAAGTCGTGCCCATACTCGATCTAAGAGGAGAATACTGTGTGGGGGTTCTGCGTTGATGTACTCAACCTATGATCTCAAGAGAAAGCTCATCTCGAGGGTGGTTGATCGGGTCTCTTGATAACATCGAGTGAACTCGTGGTGCCGCGAGGTTCAAGAAAGAGAATGAGCTATGGTGGATGACTAACAAGCCTATGGATATGAAGATGTGACATTGGAAAGCATTAAGCGAGAGGATGAAAGAAAAGGGAGTAATAATGGAAAGAAATATATATATATATATATATATATATATATATATATATATATATATATATATATATATATATATATATATATATATATATATATATATATAATATGGAGTCATAAAATTTTATTTGCATGTAAATGGGTATATTGTTTCTAAGACCTACTAAGGCATGCATACTCCTGGATAATTACTAGTAAAGTCTAGGTTAGACCTAGGTGATAGGGGGATGCTAGGTTAACAGATACCCTAGTATAAAATTTTAGGGGGGTAAGGGCCAGAGTGATCAGGGATGGGTTGACTCACTTGGTAAGGTTGGTTGGATTTAGTCATAGAATCCCATGTCAAGTTTAAGGGGGGAATGTTAGGTAAAATTTACTCGGGGTTAGAGTCAAGGTTAACCAATTTAAAGAGTGGTGGGTTTTTAGGCACGTGGTATAGCATACCCATGGTTTTCTACCCACGATGTTTCATGTAATGTATCCTTTAAAAGGCTGGGAGGAATTCACTGTAATGAAGGCCAGTGAAGTGAGCAGGGAAAGCTCACTTGGCCAGGTTAGCCAGAGTTTTGGCCAAGGATAATGAAATTTTTTTGAGTTGGGTTTTTCCCAGGATAAATATTTTGTGCATTATTCTATATTATTGTTGCTATATTAATGTTTTTTCTCTTAATAAATCTAATGTCTCGCAGTAAATATGTTTTTCTCTCTGGTTTATTTTCTACAATGACCACCCTGTCTAAAACCAATTCATCTCAATGGAAAAAGTGCTTAAAATAATTAAACTAGATGATCCTGAAAAGAAATAACAGTTGTAAGAAGTCATTAAAAAATTGCAGCTCAAAGAGAAAACGACCAAGAAACCTCACAAGTCTAGAGCTCCTTCTATCAAGACACACATCCGCGACACCATAGAAAATTCCAAAGGCATTTTCGCTAAGAACATCCAACATGAAATGGATGAAGTACTTCAAAAAGATAAGTATAATGTTGGCTCTTCTTTGCAATAATGTCAACATAATGGTGTTGAAAACCAATCTCATAATCAAACAAGCCAATATACTACAGTCACTGGGATTGACTTAACAAATAATACTTTTTTCCATTTATTGACCCGTATTTTAGAAGAACACAATCAATTTGGCCAGAAGAAGTATGAAAGGGAGCACTCTGGAGGAGACCAAACTGATAAAGAACATTATGAAAAAGTGCAATCTGCGAAAGAGAAATCAGAAAAAGAACAATCTGAGAAAGATTTTTCTGCGATTCCTCAAACTGAACAAGGCCACTCGAAGTAAAACCAATTAGTGCATACTCAGTTGGGGAAATCCTAGTTATATATGAACCAATTGGAGTACAATCAGTCAGATATTCAGAATAATTCAGAGCATAATTGCAAATATGATTCATCTAAGCAGACTTAATTCGATGAAATTATCATAGACTACAACAAATAGACAATGAGCGCTTCAATTGAGTGTCAGCAAGAAAATGAAAATTAGGTGCATGTCATCAATACAACATCTATAAACAATCTTGGTACAAAATTTGTCCCGACTACTCAAACAACTACAAAACCAACTACAATAACCACTCCAGCAACCAAAGGCATAAAGAAGCCTATTGATATTACTACCAAATATGTTGACATTAAAATTTACAGTGATAAACAACTATTTAAATTTATTGAATAGTCCGTTAAGTTGCCAAGAAGTGATTGCAAAAGAGAATCAAAGATACCAACAAGCTTCAACATTTACAAGAATGAGAAAGGGAGACTTGGATGGTGTGTCCAAGCCAGGAAACAAAAAAATTACGCATACCAGATATAGTCAAGAATGAGGATCATCTCGTTGTTGTTCAATAGATGGGAGAACAATTGATTGACCATAATGTCCAATTTCATGCATAAGTGTCGGAGTTGCAAACCCGACCCACAATTGCCGCAAATACCAGTTTCACACAAGCTTTACAGAAGGCCCATGGTGAGTTTTTAGTAGCAAAACAAAATTTAGAATTCACACTTGATAGAGGATATAATATTACTACTATATTAAATAATTGGCCTACCTACCTTGCTTATGTTCATTCAAATATAAGGGCTCAAGAGATGCTTATTAGAGATTTATCGTCTAGACAATCTTCGGATCTTAGATCCTAGCAGATAATTAACACCTAATTGGAACAATGAAGGGAAAACTACTCAGAGCTCCTGCAACAAGTCTCAACATGAAGCTTCAAACATGTCTGAATTCTTGCAACAAATTCTTCAACAAATTGTGAGTATTGAAGGAGCTAAGCCTTTCACTTAGAGGATAGCAAACCACAAATATCTGAAAGAAAATGTGAAAAATTTGTTTGATCCTATAGAGTCCAGTGTTAAAGTTAGAGTGACAGCTAGAGAATGATTGATCTTTGATGAAGATTTGTAGATTCTTGCTTCAGTAATCTACCAAACTACTTTCCTAGGCATAGTTCCACCACCGCAAGCATGTTCGGCATCACTGCATCCACAATGACCTACCCATCAATTCTATGCACCTAGTGTTTCAACGTTTGCTACCACTTCATAACAAAAATCTCATGAAGGGGAGTTGACCAATCAATGAACTAGTCATCTATGCTAGCTTCAGAGGTTCCCACTGCAAGAATAGAGGCACAGGTCCCTGATCCACCAATTGTCCTAATTTAATCTTTCTTCACTGTAATACTTGTATTTAGAAACTTTTTTCCTAAGATGTAAAAATTCCTTTTGTCTTTTATCTTTTTGTTTTACTCCAGCTCTCCCCTTATTCGAGACGAAGAAGGCTTTGAGGGTGGGGGAGATGTTAGAGGATCTAGTTGATTTGACCGATTTATCTGATAAAAAAGCGTTATTCGTCCTAGCCAACTAGCCCTAGTAGATTTAATAGTCTATAATGTGATCTAAGGTTAACTAATGACAAATTAAGTAGCACGATTAGTCGGATAGTTATACCTACATATTTGTCCTGTCAATCTATATTTGTTTGCATAACAATGTAATAGGATGATTCAATACATAATAAAGAATATATATGTGTGTCATGTCTATCTCTCCATTACTGTAGCTCAAATACCTTTATATTCTTATTGTGTAATTTCTTGAAGGCTATCTACTAGTAACATGTATTCTTTTCACTAGATTACAACAGGAAGAGTTGTGAAGAGTTGCGACAAAGTATGGAGAGAATCGAGACAAAGAGGTAGTTTGAGCCCTGGAGTTGTGCAGACCTGAACGTGTTTTGGAGCCGAATTGAACACAGACTGCATAGCATAGAAACTAACCCAAGTGGGGTTAGTGGGGTGTTGAAACAACCTGATTAGGGCCTGACAAGTGGGAAAGGTTCTATTTTCTGGTTTTATGGATTCGTGGCTATGCATTTTTATCAATCCAAGCAATTGCCTCAGTGAATTGTTTCATTTATGGTTTATTAATTAAGAAAAATATCGAAGGGTTGTTCCCTCAAAATATTTTTCTTGTGTATGATGATGTTGTTGGTTTATTGTCTTGCATATGCTGCTCATGTTTGGTTAATGAATGAATATTAACAAAAGTAGAAGTGACAATATGATTATTGTTCTATGTTGATGAAGTTATACTCTTAATACAATATAGAGATCGACACGTGTAATATATTGTGAGGCATAGTCTAGGTGAATTAACATTGTGCTACACTAGGCAATTGTAAAACATGTCAGTGCCACACACTTAAGGGATTACAGCGCGCCCACCAAGGCATCTTGTAACAGGGAATTTTTTAAGGAGTTACTATTTTTCCCATATATAGTGTTGTAGGTGACAATTCTGGTTTAAAAATTCATACATATATAATATAGGTGAATATTCAATAAAAAAAACATGTAATTTACTATTTAAATTGGTAATGTTTTTGTGAATATCACCCATCTAATAATATATACGTAAAAAATAGGTGAATTTTTAATGAAATTAGCGAATATTTTTTCAAAGAAAGTCCAAAAAATAACCCATTTGTGAAATTTTGCCCCTAAAATTTTCACTACTTGTAACCATAGGAGGCCCTGGGGTTGTGACAAGTGGTATCAGAGCTACCACTCAACATGCAAGTGGAAGTTAAGTGACTCATAAGTTCAGCTAAGATGGAGATGTGCAAACAAAGAGGTGTGTCTGGTTTTTTTGGTTCTTGTTCTCTTAAAGATTTTGTTAAGAGGATAGGTGTCTTGGGGAAGGAACAAGACAACCAAAGCACAATTTGCGCTTTGTAAACATAGAAATTCATAAGAATGTAGTGCCAACACTTGTTGATACAGGTGCCTCACACAATTTCTTGAAGTCAAGTATAATAGAGTAGCTTGGGTTGAAAGTAACCATGACTGGGAAGATGGTGAAAGCATTAAACACCAAGGCTAAAGCAATGAAAATATTGGAAGTAGATGTGTTACTTCAAATTGATGGTTCGAAGGGAATTTTGGATTTTACAGTGATACGAATGGATGATTTTGAGGTGATATTGGGAAAGTATTTATTGGTAGGAAATTGAGTAGTTATGATACCATGGATGAATCAACTCATTATCTTGGATGACAACAAGGTGTGGGTTGTGTGCACAACCACACAAAAGAAACAAAAGAAGAGTGTGCAACTTATGTCTACATTGAGCATGATGAGAGCAACATGGAAGCCAAATGCCCAAATATATGAAGCAATGATCAAAGAAGTAGGAGATGATTGCAGGGGGACGCCTATTCCACCAAAGATTTCTAAGTTGTTGAAGACGTATGCAGATAGGATGTTGGATGAGTTTCTTGAAGTGCTCCTGCTAAGAAGAGTAGTGAATCATCACATTGAGATTGAGCCTAGTGCAACACCACTAGTACAATCTCCTTACAAGTTGTTAGGACTAGATTTGGATGGGTTGAGGCGTCAATTGATAGAGTTGGTAGATGCTGAATTCATTCATCCTTCTTGATCTCTTAATGGTGCTCTTGTACTCTTTGAGAAGGAGGATATGTTGTGTTTGTGTGTTATATTCTTTCCATGACTAGTCGCACGCGCACGGGGGGGAGCGATAGTCCCCCCTACTCATTGCACCAGGTGCAGTAGGGGTTCATAGGAGGGGTGCAACCCTCCTTATCAGAGGGTTTCAGGGGGGACGGTAGCCCCCCTACACGGTGTCTGGGACAACACCCCAATTTAATTTTTTTTGGACCTTGCATTAGGTGGGCAGACTTGCCTATGTTTTTGTGCATGGGTTTGGCACATGGTTTTGGGCATGTTGGTTTTCTACCAATGGTATTTTGTGGATTTGGTCAAGGGAACTATGGTTATGTTCTAATCCAGGGTTAATGGATTGGGGTTTATGAATGCTTCAACATGTATATATATGTATTGTAACATTGAAAGGAATATAATGAAAAATCAATCAAGTAGTCCCAGTTTACGATAATGACTATATTGATCTCTATATATACATATTGTTAGTCATTGCACATGGACATTGACCTATATTACATATACATTTAAACCCACATTTACCTTTGATAGGTCATAACAAAGTACCCTTCCTCAAAGGTTTGTGGTTGAGGTTTTTATATGTGATGGAACCAAGTAATAAGAAATCATTATATTTTTAATCTTTTCCTATCATTGATGATTATCCATCCATACCTAGTCAAATATTTTCAATGTCAATCCTTAATAGATTTCCTTTCTTTTTATATCTTGCATTGTTGTAGCATCTCCAAATTGTTATAAGTTTTAACATTTTTTAATTTCACGCCACATAAACCCATGTCATCAATATTCTTTTTAGAGGATAATGACATCCTCTATTAGACATGTTTGATCTTCAACTACTCTTGCCTTTGAGATAATACCATCATCTTTGAAATGTGCATTCTCAAGTTGGAGCTTAACTTTTACAAGTATTTTTTGGTAACCTTCTTGAATTCTCCCCTCCACCTCCCTCTAAAGTTGCAATCCGTGATGCCATCCAACATATTCTTGTGTCTTTCCTCAATTTGGGATTGTATTTTTGATTTTATCCCATTGCCATTTAGAGTTTCTTTAGCCATGAACTACATATATCCTCTTCAACTTGTCGAGTAGTATTCTCTTTAATTTTTATGGTCATAGCACCATATTTCTTTAATTATGGCTCTATTTCATTAAGAAAGTTTGATTTTGCTTATGTAATTTTTTGGTTTTTTCAATTTTTTTTTTCAATTCTTCTCTTGACTCATCATTTTCTTTCTTTCTTCGCTAATATTTTCTTGTTTTAATTTATAAAACTCTTTTATAAATGCTTGATTAATTATTGCATTTTGACGAACTCATCACCTTTCTTTGTAAAATATTCTTTTAGTTCTTCATTATCCTTCTACAATTTAGAAAGTTATTCTTCAACCTCATTCAATTCATCTTGAGTTATGTACATCTCTAAGATTTTTGTGTCCTTAATCCATATATTTAAGAACACATTACCATTATGGCGTCTTCAACAATATTCAACCACTAGGCTCTTGCTTCATAGAGAAATAAAGTCTTGAATCTTCCTTTCCAATCCAAACCATGTACAATCTTATAATGATCTCCTTTAAAATCATACACGGCCATGGTTCTTATTTTAAGTATAATAAAATTCTTTAGGTTTTAGATTCCTTAAATATTCAATATTTAAGTCAATGTTCAAAATAATTGGCCAATATATTTTTTTTATATATAATGTTAATGTGAGAAGTTTTTGAACTATGATTATTGATTGTGTTTGAACATGCTTGCTGATACGAATATTGTTAAGGTTTGAGAATGGAGATGTTTTAGTTTTTATTTCAAAATCCACTTCATAAAATGCTCCATTTTCAACCTTCAACAATTTCCTACTCGTTGTACGAACGAATTCACATTTGCATTTTTGGTACTGCTATTCAATTCGAAGCCATTATACTTTTATGGGTTGTTTAAATTTTTTAATCTTCATAACCTTAGAGTTGAGTATTTGCATTAGGCCTTGGAAATATTGCATCAAGGATTGGTTGTAGTTGATTTGGAACGAGGGTTGATTGTATTTGATTTGATTACAAGACCCTTTTGGTATAGTGCCTCTCCTTTCAAGTTCCAACTTTATCTTGCTTTGGTTTTGTTTTTTACTGGTTTATCCTGCTTTGGTTTTGTTTTTTATTGGTTTATCCTGCTTTGGTTTTGGAAATTGAAGTACAACTAGTAGGTATATGAGCATCGGTCTTAGTGCATGTGTGCCTTGAAAATATTGCCTCTTCGGTTGAACATATCTGATTTGATAAGACTTTGGCTTTTTAACTTTCGTCCAAGTTTATGTTGGGGCTGGTTTGGTTTTATTTCTGAGATATGATTTGGTTAGTGATGTCTCATCAGTATTAAATGTCACAATCTAAAGTAATAAAGTTATGTACGCTAACTGGGTGAACTCATAGGTATCTGAGCCTGTGAAGTCCAGGCTAGACAAATAATATTATGATTTTACTCGTTCCGGAGAAAACAATTTACTTTTAATCTATGTTCTGTACAGAATGAGAGGTCTGGGTTGCAATGTAACTTCGAGTATGATTGTCAAATTTATAAGCATTTGAGGGCAATGTTAGTACAAGGATGGGTGTCATAGGTGGTTTGAATACACAAATATTAAACACCATAATCATTGATTTATTGTTTTTCCACTTGTTCTTGGCATGAAAATAGTATGATATTTAATGGGTGAGATAGAAAGATAATTGTAAGACGCTAATGCGTGCCTCCATCTTGTTCATGAGCCAAATGTGTACCCGAAACCTTGTAAGGCGAGTGTCATGGGTGGTATCTCATTGCAAGAAAATAGTTAAAGTTGATTGGGTTATTAGTGGGGGGTTTTGGAACCATGGTTTTTTGGTTGCTCATGGTAATTTGTTTGTGGAATTAATATGATGGAGTTTTTAAAAGGCTAGGAAGATTTCATTGTAGTGTAGGCCATGGGAGGTGAGCAGTGAATGCTCACTTGGTCGGCTTGGCTAAGGTTTTGGCCAAAGAATAATGGAATTTCATTGGGCTAGGTTTTCCCCATGGTAAAAATTGTGGGAGTTGTCTTTAGTGCGACTTTTTGGACTTTCTGGTGCCGAAATCTGGCGGAACAAATTGAGGTGAAATCTTGATTTGTGTTATTTAAACTGGTTTTTTTATTGTATATATGGATTCAGCACCCTGAAAAACCCCTAGGGCACTTCGATTGTGTAGGGGTTACCCATCAAACTTGTGATTTCAATAAATTCATGCTGTAATTTAGAGAAATTAGACCAAAAAACCCCATTGGAAAAACTTCGAAAAAGTCTAACTTAAGACAACTTGGTAAAAATTGTGTGCATATTGTTAATGTTTGTACTGTTATTGGTTGTGTTATTTATTTCTCGCAATAATTTTTATTGTCTGTAAAATTCTACGTATGGTATCAGAGCTGAAAGTGGATCATGTCCAAGTTTTGGTTTCAAAGGGACAACTTTATGACCAAGATTAACCTAGACTCTTTAACAAGAGTGGATTGATAATGGCTCTAGTGTTGAATTTGTGGATGTACAGTTTAGAGCGAAGATGCATGGTCAATAACCAGAAGAGCAAGTCGTGGAAAGGTTTAGGGTAGGATCTATGTGGAGACAACACATAGGTTAGGACAATGGCCATGGAGACTGAGCGAGGCTGTGTGGCCATTGACTTGAGCGTGGCTGAGGACAGTATAGTTCAAGTGCAATTTACAAGTTAGTTGATGTCTAGGTTTGATGTGACAATCACACTAGATTATTTGGATGCAGCACTAACCGCATGGTGGCACAAGAAGGGCCAACAATAACCAACCTGTTGGCTAGCCTTTAATACACCTGTTAATGTTCCCACCCGTCTGGCCTACGACTATGGCGAGCCATATTTCCTATGCTATACGATATTCAATGTGTTAAGAGTACCATGACAGTGACTGTGACCGTAACTCTAATGGAGGATTCATGGATATATTCATACATACGTGAGCATATAGGAAGGGTAGTTGGCCATATGGTCATCCATGCCACCACCATGTGCTACAGAAGGACCATGATAGGTAAGGACGATTTAAATAATGATGGGTTCATGTTGACGTTACATAACAGAAATTTGACCAAAAGCAAAAAAAACTATAAAATAGTTTCAGGATTTCAATGGACGATCTCAAAGAATCCCAATTTTTTTCTAAAAATGATTTTTTTTTGTAAAACATATAATTTCAAGTCATTTCAGGATTTGAAGTTATAGATGGTTGCAAAGAATCCCAAAATTTATATGGTCTACACTCTACTGGAACTATGTTCTTGGAACTCAAACCTGTAAAACTGTATCAATCATCTCAATTTATGAAATGCGAAGTTATAACAAAAAATACTTTGCTTCCTGAGAAGATTGATCCTATGAAAGAGCAGCTGGCTAATATACATCCTTTTCTTAATTTTGTTTATGTCTAAAATAAAAAAAAATTATATATTCGTAAATAAAATGAAGGCTACAGGGTTAATGCAATATGTGTTTCACGAGAAACTGAATTTGTAAGGGTCAAAAATCAACACAATAAATCATTTACGGAATGTGTATTTACGAAATGCGAATTATAACAAAAAAATACTTATAATAGAGTTATTGCAAAAAAGACTTAAAAACGTCGTCGATTACCTTAATCTATGGCTCTTGTGGAGTGGAAAGTTGAAAACGACACTCCCTACAAACACAAACAATGGCAACTGCGGATCTTGTGGAGTGGAAAGTTGAAAACGACACTACCTGCAAACACAAATGATGGCAACTTTGGATTGCAAACGATTGCAACTGCGGATCTTGTGGAGTGAAAAGTTGAAAACGACACTCCCTGCAAACACAAATGATGGCAATTGTGGATCTTGTGGAGTGGAAAGTTGGAAACGGCACTCCCTACAAACACAAATGATGTCTATTTACCAGTTAGTTGTTACTGTGCATATGCTCATTCGTCAAACGCTACCAGGAAGGGTAAGGGTATGGCTGAATGAAGCTAAGAGTAATTGGCGAGAATAGGGGGAGACATCTTGAGATAAGATTCAACGAAAGATTTTTAGGCTGAGTTGTATTCATTGCTGGCCGACTTCGCATGGGATGGTGATCTCCGATGTGCATGGGATGGTGATGGTCTTATGGTCTTATGTTAGACTGCATACATAAGAGCCGTTTAAAGGGATGTCCCGTCATGGTACTCTTAATGCATTGAATATCGTATAGCATAGGATCTATTGCTCGTCTTCGACTACCCTTCTAATCTCTGACAACGTATATGTGATGTCAACGTTGCAGTCAATTACGATGGACCGTTCACGGTACCAGACGTAACCGTGTGGATTGTGGTGCCCACATCATGGAGTATAAGTTGGGGCCCGAGTTGTCACATTGTGGTGCTTGCAAAACAAATGAACAAATTCTAGCCCATGTATCATGTGCTCTTCGATTGAGCTCGGACTTTGCATTTTCTTTTTCTGACAAACTGACACCTCCTCATTTAGATTAGATTAGGCCATCATTGCAGGGAGGTAGGGAAAGTTATAATTATTTCTTGTTGTAGAAAGTTAAAAGTTTATTTTATTTTAAGAGTAATATATTTAATTAATTAATTAATTTATTTATTTAACAAAATAAAAAATTTTATTTGTATTTATTTTATTGGTTCTTTAAACTCCAATAATTTTATTTTATTTATAATTATTTCTAATTTAAAAAAAAAAAAAAATATTATTTTAATATTTATTAATATATATATATATATATATATATATATAATCTCAATATTAAAAAGTAAATCTAATTTAAATCTCTTTTTTCCTTTATAGTTTTTTTAATTCTTTATTTTTAATAAATATATATTAAAAATCAATTTCCCATACTAATTATCACTTAAATTCTAACAAACTTACCCTTAAAATTATATATAAATAAACCTTAATCATAAACTACATGATACTAAATAGAAAAACACACAGTACACATAAATACCCATCACAAATCAACATACAAGTAATACAATGAACTATATTTACTCTCAAAATTGAACATAATAAAACACAATATATAATAAAAAAATAAAATATTTAAATAAATATTTTAAACTTATAGAAATAATATTTATATAATGTTAATACATCCATCTATAATGCTAATAAATCAATTATTAGATTAATTATATTATCAAATCCTACCAGAAAATATAATATTTAATATATATGAAATAGAAGTTTCGAAAGTAGAATTATAAATTTTAAACTTTTTTATTGATTTGATATATTAAAAATTATATTAAAATATATTACATAGACAAATCAAAATTATATTAAAATATATTACATAGACAAATCTCCTCCCATAGTAGAGGTGAAAATGTCAAATACAGAAGGAGATTTGATGTGTTCAAAATCAAATCAAATTATATTATATACACAAATCTCCCATAGTATAAGTGAAAATATCAAATACAAAAGAACATATATATGAGCACAAATATATTAATGAAATTTGATATATGGTGACTAACATTATTGAATATACTATATGTATCGCTTTTCCCAAAATATATAATTTTTAGTTTAAATATCTATTAGCTAATGTTTTTTAGTTTAAATATCTATTATGAAAGGTTATTGTTAAAAAATAATTTTGTATCAATTATTAATTTTTTAACTTTTCACCACTATGTTAAAAAATAAATAAATAAATATTTTTTATATATAAAAATGAAAATAAATAGTTATATATTATAGATGAATTAAGTAATTTAATAAAATAAGAATAATTGAATCAATCTAGAGTTTATTTTTTGTCCTTGGAACTTATCACCATGACATAAATTCAAAGCTTAAAGTAGGAGTATGATAGAATAAAGTTGTAAATCTTATGATATCCAAGTTGCTTTCCACGAGTAGTACTACTAATCATCATATTATAGATTAACAACAAACAAACAAAAAATCTTGTACTTAATTTTTACTTAATGGGAAAAGTTGAGAATGGTCACACATTTTGTTAATTTGTGCAATGAAGTGGATGCACCAACCCCTATACAAAGAGTAAGCAAACAAAGGCATTAGTAGAGAACAACAAAAGAAAAAAAAAATGACGGAGAAATGGAAACCCATATACAAACTACCCAAATATTTGTTTTTGAGAAGAAATATCCTTATACACTTACAATATAGGAGGAATATACATGTTTCAATACTCTAAAAGCTACTCGGACAACAAGGCTTGAATTCATTTCAAAAAAGCACTCATTATGAGCTCAACATGTTATGAACTCATTGAATTAGGGTGAGAAGGATAACAACGTTTCTGTTTGAGTTTGATCTCGTCCCTCTGTTTTTTACAATGACTAAGAATATGCTGAGTTCATTAGATCTTGGACATCCACATAATATTTATTATTAATAGAATTTATATTCTAAAACCCCATTTTCACCTTGCATCTCTCACCTATTTATCTAATCAAACATGTTCAAATTTCTCATCGTCTTGATGATCAACCACACTTGTTGGCTCCAAATGTCAACCAAAAAACATAATGTGATGGGTCCTAAAGTCTCATATCAAAATTACTCATCTCACATAAACGTAAACTCCAAAAACCTCATTTTCAATATAGGTGCACTAGTAGATAATAGAATAAAAGAAATTAGAATAGAAGACCTGGATAATTGGCCACGATTAGAAATATTTAAAATTACAAGAAGAAAAAATTAATAATGAAAAAAATGGTCAAGATTAGATTTTGAGTTTGATCTCATTTTGTGTTTTCTTGCAAGGACAAAGAATATTGTGAGTGATTAAATTTTGGTCATCCACATAATATTTATTATTAATAGAACCTATATTATATTATAAACCTCATTTCCAACCAATATAGGGGCACCTATCAACATAATTAAAAATGTAAATAGAATAATTTCATAATTCATAGTCGCCACTAGTGTCACGTCTCTCTCCTATATCTTCCTACTCCTCTTTAGTTCCAATCCAAGATTTGTGTGTTTGCTAGAATGGAGTATGATTCTCAAGAGGATCACTATCATTAGATAACCCTTCCAGAAGATCATCATTAAGTGATCAATTCTAACACTATATCATTAGAATCCAAACTAGCTAATGTGAGCTTAAGTTGTCAATAAATGTTATATATATATAATATATTATATATATATATCTATATATATATATATATATATATATATATAAGATATATATTCTTTTTTTTTTTTTCGCTCAACCACTCAATCTTACATCTTACATTTTCATTTTTTAGATAAGATAGACTACAAGTATTTGAACACTTATTATCAAACATGCCTCTAAACATATTTAATATAATACAAAGACAAAATCTAGGTATTCTATATTTTTGTTATCTTATGTTTGTGAAGTTTATGTTTTTGTCTTTTTCATTGGAATCTAACCATACAATTATATTATGATTCCATTATTTTCTATTATTTGAGATATATTTTTTTCATCTATAAATCATAATCACATATTAAATTAGTGTCATTAAAAACTTTGGTACATAAATTTAACAACTCAAATTTGTTTTTCAACTATTTCTAATCAAAATTTGAATAAAACTCATTTAAAAAGTATGATAAAAAAATACATATTTAAATTATTCCAAAATTATTTATAAAAACCCTCAAAATAAATAAAAATTTAAAATCCTAATATTGAGATTATATCAATAAATTTTAGAATACTATTTTTCCAAACAAATAAAATAAATCTAAATTCTAAAAAACTATAATTCTAATAAAATTTTCAAAATAAATTTATAAACTTTGAATAAATTAAATCAAATTTTCCTTTTGTTAAAAATATAAATAAAACATTAAACATATTTCCCCCGAAATAAAATAAACCCTTGACTTTCTGCAACCGGAAATAAAACACCGGTTAAAAAATTAAGAAATTATGCTTATTTTTTTTCCCTAGCTCCTTGCACGGCTTGCCTAATCTAATCTAAATGAGGCTCGTCAGAAAAATAAAATGCAAAGCCCGTGCTTAATCTGAGATCACAGGATTAATGGGCCAGAGTTTATCGCAGAATTTTGGCGGCGGTGATCGAGAACACCAAATTGTTGGTGAGGCAGATTTGCATACAACTCCCTCATCGGTTTATGGAAGGGATTATGTTGTGAATTAGTTGGTGAGTTTGGACTAAACCTCATCTGGGACTGACTTTTCTGAGGATTGCCTACACTGGTGATGTTGGAAAGTGAGAGTAGGAATTTGGATGCAAGCATTTGTATAAATGTGGTAAAAAAATGGCAGATATTCAGACTGGAATCGATCTCAGGTCTGAGATTTATGATATTAAGAGGCGTGGAGATGTATAACAACTTTGTTACATTTTCTAATGTAGCGGCACATGAATGGTTGTGACGTAGCGAAGAGCCTGCAATTCATGTTTATGAGCCATGGTGTATGGATATGACGCAGGTGGCTATGGAGATGATAAGTTAGAAAGCATTGGGCAAGAGAATGGAAGTCAAATAGAAACAAAAAAAAATTATAGTGGAGTTAAAAAAAAAATATTGCATGTAAATGGGCATATTGTTGTAAGACTTCGTAAGGCATGTGTACTTCTAGGTAATCGTTGATAAAGTTTGGGATTAGACCTAGGTGATAAGGGGAATGCTAGGTTAACAGATACCTCGGGTATGAACTTCAAGGTGGGTAAGGGCTATAGTGAGCAGCGCAGATTTGGTTGGATTTAGTTAAGGAAACTCCAAGTCAAGGTTTAAGGGAGGAAGTATTAGGTAAACTTGACACGAGGAAAGAGTCAAAGTTGACCGTGTCATTAGTGGGAGTTTTGGGCCCATGGTTTTTCAGTTTTCCATGGTAATTTTCCGTGGAATTCATGTGATGGATCCTTTAAAAGGTTGGGAAGACTTCATTGTGATGTAGGCCAGGGAGGCGAGTGGTGAAGACTCACTTAGCCAGCTTAGCTAGGGTTTTGGCCAAGGACTAATGGAATTTTGTTAGATTGGATTTTTTCGTGGAGTTGGTGTTTTCTAAGGGTAAAAATTGTGTGCATATTGTTAATGTTTGTATTGTTGTTGGTTTTGTTATTTATTTCTCAGAGTAATTTTTATTATCTCTCAGGTAAAATTTTACATCGAGGAGCAGGTGTCAAATGACCAAGACAGGGGATTTAGCATGTCCGCCTAGTGGCACGACCAAGACATGCGCCCCCAAGACTGAACTAGTTGAACAAGCACATTTAGTCGAGGGCATGTTGGTCGAGATGAGACAACCATAGAGTAGAATGGTCGAGATAGGCGTAGCATGTGAGCTATCAGTGAAATGTTGGAGGTCGACCTGACCGATGATAAGGGTCTACCCACATGTAACCACACAAAGGGAGGCATTGTCCTGTTATTATATCAACACAGTGGAGGTGGAGAAACAACAAATGAAGGTGCAACACATAGCTAAAACGAGGGAGTTGGGGAAGTGTTGGAGGAGCTAGTCTATTTGACTAACTAGTTTGGTGGAAAATCGGCCGACTAGCCCCAGTAAATTCGGCAGTCTATAATGTTATGTAAGGTTAACTAATGCTAGATTAAACAACACGATTAGTCTGACAATTAGACCTACATAATTGTATATTTGTCTGGATAACAATGTAGAAACCTAATTCAATACATAATAAATAATAGATCTATGTGTCTTGGTTATCTCTCCATTACTATAGTTCTCGTAGCTTTATATGATTACTATGTAATTGCTCAAAGTTTGTCTACAAGTAACATATATGCATTTTGCTAGATTACAACATTGGTTCCATTGTTGGTAGTCAAAACTCGAGTCATATTTTATGCAAGTATAAATGCTAACACTAGATGAGATACAGTTATGATGGAAAGAAAAAATTAATAATTATTTGAAAAACCACGCACGGAGGAATCTATTTTCGATTGCGGAAGTCAGAGCTAACTTTTTCACAAAGCACATGAACGTTTTATAGAAGGTGTTCTAGTGGAGATCAAAAGGCTCCTCAACAATGTCGCCCATGAACAAACCTCAAAATGAAATTGACAACTAACTGTTACTAAAATTGTTGAACAACGGTTGAACGAACTTACATGAGTGGCTCAAGTTGATTTTGGAAGGCTATTGCGAAGAACAAGCCCTAGAAGATCGAACTTATGTCGTACATATAAAAACTAGATTTGATGACTACTTACGCGATAGTTTCTTTTGCACAATTTTAACCCTACTACAAAAAATTCTTCTTGATAAGGATGCATACCATATTAGGGACACTAGCCAAGACCCACTGGAGGAAGAAACAAACAAGTTGGCATAAATTCCTTGACGCTCACTATAAAGATACAAAAGAGGCGAACCAACACTAGTCGTGTTGGCATGGGGGGCTAAGGGATCGTGAGAAATAAAGAAGGGAAATTAAAACAAAAGAGATAAAGTTGGAGAAGTACTTATAACTGACAAGGATGGAAGGAAGGAAGTTGTCTGTCAGGAAACAAAAATAAGAAAATAATTGACCAAGTAGTGATCAACAATATAAACAATCCACTGATATACAAAAAATAAAAAGGGATAAGAGACAACAACGATAGGATAAAATTAGAGAACACGAATACCCAAGGAAAATAATGAAGAATCGGGAGCGTGAGAGTGAAGATGCACAAGACTCCTTAAAAGAGTTGAAAGGTGTGGCACTGATCGCACCGACAGAGAATGAAGGTCTACTGATAACCCCTAAAGAGCAAGTAGACGCTATGGAAATCAATGACTCTGGTCCAGCAATAAGTAACACTCTAATGAGATCTATATCAAGTCCCAATGTTCGAGAATTTTTTTAGTCGCAAAATTATTCTAACATACCTGCAGTCTGACATTCCGAAGACCAACAAAGAAACCATCAAGAAAATGAAAATGTTATCCAAAATCAATTAAATATTAACAATCATTTAGAACAAATAATTCTCCAAGTGACTAATCTCACAATTGTTACCCCCCCCCCCCACGTTAGCTTGTATCCATTGAAGAAACCACAAGTACAAAATCGGTCGACGAAGAGTCACGACCACAAGTAAGTCGGTTCATAGAATACATAATAGCGTGTGTCAGACCAACGAGTCACTATATCATGACATCAATGATAGCGAGGAAAGTAAAGACATAAGCTCTGACGAGGAAACTAACCAAAATAACCAATTTCATTCGATGGTACTCCATACAAGCAAGATGGGCTCGAATCATATACCCATCTATGAAGGTGATGAATATTCGAAAAGGCATTAGTTTGTCTGTGAATTTTTTTGGCTATGAACAACATCAATGATGAAGATAAGCAAATGGTGTAATTCGTTGCAACCCTAAGGAAACATGCTCTAACATAGTTCATGAACTTAACAAAAAAATAAAATGAAACAAAATATGAGATCAAGACTAGATTCCTTACATTCTTCGAAGCCCGAGACATTAAGCATTTGGCAGTGAAAAAACTAAAGGAAATCAAGCAGAGACCAAATGAATATGTACGAGAGTATGAAAAACGATTCAAAAACTTACTAAGCTAAATCCCATATACCATTGACGAAAATATTCTAGGAATATGGTATGTGGTTGGCTTACTTCAAAAAATTCGTGGACCACTCTGAATGTGTGAAGTCAAAACATGTGAAGAAGCCCATAAATTAGCACAACGAATCAAACAAGATGAGGAAGGCCAATCAATCATCGCACCAACCAAAAATAAGATTGAAGATAAACTAAGAACAACTACAAAAGTCTCTAACGCAGTTATCACTTCAAAAGAATCATTTGTGGTGTACCAATTGTCATATGGAAGGCCATACAAAAGACACTTGTAAGTTTCTATATTAATTTGATCAAGATATTAGAAGAATAGAAACTGAGGTATATTGTGATATTTATCAAACTGTTTCTAGTCACTCCACTAAATACTGCCAATACAACGTACCAAACTCCAAACCAAAGTGGTGTGAAATTTGTAAAGATAACGTACATT
This sequence comes from Pinus taeda, assembly GCA_000404065.3. NCBI lineage: Eukaryota > Viridiplantae > Streptophyta > Pinopsida > Pinales > Pinaceae > Pinus > Pinus taeda. The sequence continues at coordinate 75,683 of APFE031230363.1, forward strand.
CCACTCAGGAATGTCCACTGAACGGGAAAACTAAACCTAACTACCACATTGTCTACCATACTCAGGTGATCGATTAACTTGCAGAATCATCCTCATTCAGTGGAAGAGGACGAGGCCAAGAAGGCTATGGAGGATGTCAAGGCAGTTATAATAGCCATTAGAGAAATTTTAGGTCTAAAATGAGCCTCAAAACAAAAATGTACAACCAAAATAAAATTTAAACGAACCAATAGGATTCAACATGATGATGTCAACCATGGGGGATGATTCACAATTTTTGGAGTAAAAAAGTAAAAGGATTAAAAAATAAAAAAACTACTTTTCAACTTATCTCCTATGATTTTACTCAATTTTTGAGCAGTTGGATGCATAATTTAATTCCTCATCGAAGGAGTACCCATGTTGCATACTTTCGATAGAACTTGCTACACATAAAATTAAAAATATGATTGCAATCACATTTTTAATGTATTTCTCTTTTTTTTTTGTAGCAGGGTCCATCAAAAGTATGCAACATGGGTACTCCTTCAATGAGGAATTAGATTCCGCATCCAACAAGTGCTCTCACTTCAAATTTGAGTAAAACCATAAGGATATAAGTTGGAAATACAAGTTAAAATTTATTTTTGTTTCTTTTTTCCCTTTAAAATTTGATGATGTAATCTACTCTTATTTTATTATTTCCACTATTATTTTATAATATTCCTTAGGAGGCCCATTTTAGACCTAAAAAAAATCATTAATGAACGGTTGTGATCGTGGTCGAGGACGAGGAAGATTTTATTGCTATACCTACTGGCAGGAGGGACATATTGCCATTGATGCCCCTTAAAAGACAAGATTGATTTATGCTTATGTAATAGGTGTGGTCTAGGCGCCATTCTTTGTAAGATTGTCCTAAAATTATAGAAAAAGTTTTAAACAAAATATTTGTCAATCTACTACAAGCTGTTGAAACATGAGATTCTAAATTCTAAAAACCTTCATGTAGTTACAAGTTCAAGGGCCAAAAAAGATAATAATGAACATAACAGTCAATTGATCTGACCCGTTAAAAATACGACGAAATATCTGGATGTCCAACGACAAAAAGGTACAATGACCAAAGCAGTTGATTTCTTTACAAAAGGAAATGAAGAAAAACGTTTATCTAAGGATATAATCATAGAAGAATTCCTTGAACTTTTAAAGGAAGAACACTTTGTTGTTTGCCTTGTAGAGTTGCTAAGTATGTTGAAAAACTGCAATGAAAATAGAGAAAGAGGGAAGAACATCAGACAACATCACAAGGTAATCAGATAGAATATCATGTTCCATAGGTTGATTTGGAAATAAATGGTTATATGGTTAAACAAGTTTTTGTTGACTTGGGATCACAAGTGAATATTCTCCCAAGGGAAACATGGATTAAAATGGGAGGACCAAACTTACACAGAACATCTAACTATATTAAATTGTCCCACTAGAGATTTATTGAACAAATTTCCATAGTATGACAAGTCCAAACATCTATAATGAGGATCTCGACAACAGTCAATTTTGAAGTCATCAACTTAATTGACAGAACTCTTGCTTACCCAGCGCTAGTTGGTCAACCTTAGGGATGAAGAATGAAGGAAACGACATCATTAGAAGAAAAAAAGAATCAAACTAAAGGGAAACAATAAAAATATTATTATTCCTTAGACCCTCGAGAAGGTAAACCATTGGTGGAAGCTTCTGATGAAGAAACTGAAATAAGGAAACTTTACCGAGCTTTACATGATTAACACGACAATGTTGAGTCAAATGTCTTTGGTGAAATTTTAATTGGGTCACCTCTCTCAATCGGAAAAAAATCGGACGATGAGCTATATGAATGGAAGATTGAAAACTATGAATCAAAGGAAAAAGAATGTTGGACAATCCAAGCTATTCCGACATCAAAGAATTGATCGTATTATTCTATCAAAGTTGTGCCAATTATATAAGAAAAAAATGTCAAGAAACACCATCTTTACTTCCAACATATATAACAAATGACTTCAATAATAATATCCATTTTAAAAAAGGAGCATCCCCTGTCAATCACATAGAACAAGTAAAAAAATCTATTGGTGAAAAGGGATGAATGCAAAGTTTAGTAAAAACTTTTATGGATCAGACAACGAGATGGTGGGATACCCATTCATCCTGACTCTAAATACGAACGATTGCAACAAATTATTTTATTGAATTATTTAGAGGAAAAATATTATCTGCACAAGAATATATACCCACTTTTAGTGTTGGCCAAGATCTTGTTGAACATATCAAAAACTACAAATCAGAATGGAAAAGAGTTAATTATAAAGATGATCATGTTTGGTTGCATATGTTCCCAAATACCCTAGACGATCTACCGAATAAGTGGTATAAGTTAGAGGAAGCAAGATGCCAATCACTCCATTGGAAAGAATTAAAAGATAACTTCATTAAGGATTTTGAATTCAAACTAGAGGAAGCAAATTTAAAAGACGCAGTCCAGAAAATTAAATATTTCATCACAAAAAAACTAGATGATCAACATCCCTTAGTTAATGGTTCAGTAAGTTGCAACTATGTAGCTTACACCACAAACCAAAAGTTGGCTAGTTGATTAGAAATGCAAGAAATATTCATCGACGACCAAAGATTTTCTTTGAATAAGCATCATCCTAAAAACCACAAGAGAATTCAATCAATATTCAAATTCGTTAAACAAGACATAGAGAAACCAGATAAGTTAGATTTTTCAACAACTTATCAAGAAGTAAAAGTTGAAGAACACTGACTTGACGAATCAAAAGCACCCAATTGGATGGAAGAAAAAATCAAAATACGAGAAGTAGACATATCGAATGATGACCAAACAAAAATTGCTCAACTTGGTGATTATTGGTTAGAGAATCAAATCACTGAATTCTTCGAATTACTTGAGGAATACCTAGACGTATTTTCTCAGGATTATAAATACCTAAAAGGGTTAGTCAAGGAAATTGGAGAACTGAATATCAATCTCATTCCTCGAGCTAAACCAATAAAGAAAATGCCATACAAGTCAGCGCATAAATATAAATCCATTGTACAGAAAGAAATAGAGGGAATGCTTGCCTTTTGTATCATATACCCCATAAAAGAATCATAATGGGAAAGCCATATGTTTTTTAAAACGAAGAAGCATGATTCGACAAGGCTACGCATTTGTGTCGGCTATCGAGGATTGGATAAATTGATAGTTATTGATCCATTCCCAACTCCCTTCACCAATGAGATTGTCAATGAAGTCGTGGGACACAAATGATACTTTTTTACATATGGGTTCTCAGGGTACAATCAAGTGTCCATAGCAAAAGAAGATCGATAAAAAATGACATTTGTTACTGAATTTGGCTATTCTGCATACAGAGTGATGTCGTTCGGACTAAAGAATGCACTTGCAATATTCTTGAGAATCATTGTCAAAGTGTTGCAGGAGTATATTTATAAGACCATGGTTGTATATTTTGACGATTAGACAATATACATGTTATTAAAGGTTCCTATTCAATGGCTAATATTAGTGCTTGAAAGATGCAGACATATATGATTATCCATGAATATTAAAAAAATGCATTTTCGCAATGCCAATTGGAATATTGTTGGGTCGTGTTGTTTCGAAGGATGGAATTAAAGTCGATATGGAAAAAATCAAGGTAATTTTAGATTAAATCCTCCAGTTACCCAAAAATAAATTAAAATATTTTTAGGACATACATGACACTATAGAATATTTATCAAGCATTATTTTGACATAACATTCCCAATCGACGAACTTTTAAAGAAAGACGTTCCTTTCATTTAGTTTGATGAATGCGATAAAGCATTACCAATATTAAAAAAGAAGTTGGTCGAGGCACCAATGCTTAACTTCCATACTAGTCTAAACAATTTCATGTTCATGTCGATGCATCAAATGTTGTAGTTGGAGCAGTCCTAGCACAACCTGATGATGAATTAATAGACCATCTAAATGCTTATGTCGGTAATCGAAAGCTCAACAAAGTAGAAAGAAATTATTCAACAACATAATGCAAATTTTTAGCAATGATATTCGCCTTGTAGAAATTTCAACACTACCTTTTGACAAACCATCAAGTGTTAAAATACCTTGTAAACAAACTAGTTCATCAAGGAAGAATTTGTCGATGGATACTATTATTTCAGGAATTTGAATTTGAAGTAGTTGTCTAACCTTGTAAAATCAATGTCAGCCCTGACCACCTATCTTGACTAGAATCGAAAGAGGAACCATCAAACATCGATGATGATCTTCTCAATGCTTATTTATTTAGAATTGAAGCAGTCCTAGCTGGACCGGCTGAAACAACACAATTTCTACACATAAGTAGAGCACTAGAAGGATTATCATAAAAAAAAAAAAGATATTAGCAATCAAAGTGACGCCATATACATTGATAAATGGTTAATTATATAAATTGGGAATTGATGAAGTACTTCAAAAATGCATCCTGGAACATGAAAGAGAAGCAATTATTGACAAATCCCACAAAGGGGGAGTTGGAGGCCATTATCAAGAAGACACGATTGCTTGAAAAATAATGCAAGCTGGTCTCTAGTGGCCGACAGTATTATGTGATTACCAACAACGAGTACATAAACGTGATATATGCTAGATAATAGGTTGACCTCTACCAAAACATCAAATGATGTTGCATTCCATAGTTCCCTCATTACCATTTGAAATATGGTTTATTGAATTCGTCAATCTATTTCCTAAGTGAGATAACAAAGTCTATAATTCAATACAACTGGGTAGATCATGTAGAAGACCTTATTAAAGCCAACTACGAGGATTGCAAAAATTTTAGTAAGGATATTTTCTTTCCTTCTTTGTTAATATAGATAGCTATGAAGTCGAATCCACTAGTTGGGGAAGTGGACTTCATAAAGAAAGACACACTCCTTATGTATAATTTCATAATATTTTTCAGTAGTTGGTTAGGGAAACCCTAGTCTCTAGGCCCTAAAGAAATTTTCAGGAATTAGTTATTGAATATTAAAAACATATCTAATAAGTGGAAAGTGCCTCAGCACGTCTGTCGATCCCTCGCCCCCTATTCACATATTCAACTATGCGTAGATTATACCAAATTCTGGTATAACAATTCACCTCAAGTCGATCCCCAGGAATTCCCCTAGAAGCCAACTATTGACCAAATATTTGATGAACTACATTGTCATTCCAACACCAACTACATCATTTCACATGTAGTTTTTGAACCATCTCATGACATTATCACCCCCTTAAGAGATGCCAAATTCGAATTTGTCTCTACAACCCTTCAAAATTGACTTGTCGGTACCCTGGTCTGAGTCCTTGCACAAGTCTATCCGCAAAGTATCCATAAACCCCAAGACTGTTAGGTAAAATTGACTTGAGATTAGAGTCAAGGTTGACTAGGTTAAACAATAGTGGTTTTTTGAGCACATGGTATAACATACCCATGGTATTTCATGTAATGTAGCCTTTAAAAGGCTAGGAGGACTTCACTGTAATGAAGGCCAGGGAGGTGAGTGATGAAGGCTCACTTGGCTAGGTTGGCCAGGGTTTTGGCCAAGGAAATTTTATTGGGTTGGGTTTTTCCCCGGAGTTGGGGTTTTCCCAAGATAAATGTGTTGTACATTATGTTATATTATTGTTGCTATGTTAATGTTTTTACCCTCAATGAATTTAATGTGTCTCATAGTAAAAATGTTTTTCTCTCCGTTTTATTTCTACATTTGTTATTAGAACCATTTTGACTTCAAAGGGACGTTTATGTTTCCAAGGGTTTATGTTATGATGAAAGTAGATGAGGAGAATCATGTGGATCAAGAAGGTGGTTGTTGATGAGGACTACATAAAATCCCTAACCATGATGGCCATCAGTACCAAGCGAGCTCTCAAGCAAGTTGGGAGGAGAGTGTCGATACAATGAGGTAACGTACAACTCGCATGGAAGAACCATGCACCATATTGAAAGTTGTGGATGCGGTGGATGAAACTTGATCATGTATTTTCAGGATGTGTAAATGTTGTCAGTGAGGCATGTGATCTGCAACCATGGGGAAAATTTGCAGCGAAAAAGAAGAGAACAACAAATTTGACCAGAGCCACTGGTAGTTTGTAGTGTTTATGGGGATCTGTTGTGAGATATTGGAAGCCATGAGGGGCTTGCGGAATGCTGGAGACGTTGGTGCCAACATGTCTGAATCAAGAAGCATGGGTTGAGAAAGGTGTTGATGCAGGAGCATCTGATCTCGAGGGAAAACTTCGAAGTTTAATCAGACCAAGGGTTCTTGAAAGCCCAAGGAAGGGTTAAATTGTGAATGTGCTTATAAAAATTATTGTAAATTATTTGTAAAAAAAAATCCATAGTTTGAGACTTGCTCTCAAAAAGACAAGTCGTAGATTTTTAGAAGTTTCTAAGAATGATTCATGAGGATAGGTGTCGATTCAATCTAACGAATCATGTAACTGAAATGAGTATGATGGTAAAGTTTGAGTAACGAGTCATTGAGGAGATGAGGATGAATGTCTATGTTTAGATTTCAGTAACAGAATTGTAAGGGTAGTTGTGTTATGCTGGCAATATCAAATCCAAGTATAAGTGTAAACTGGAGGATCATTTTCGAGGTTAGCTAGCTTAGGAAAAGAAGTTAGTTCAGTGGACTCAATCCGAGAGGATGGATAGGCTGTAAATTTTGGTGTGAGATTGAAGTAATTAAACAACATTTCTTAGACTAGTGGTTTTTGTACCAGCAAATTGAATCTGTAAGTGTGTGTGAGATAGTTATTTTCTTATGTGTTTGTGAGGTTTATGAACCATAATATTAATATCAGAAGATTGAAATTGATTTGGTCTTTAAATTGTTGTGTTGAATGAGGAATTCTTTCACTGTGTTTTCTCTGTTATTTACATTTAAATGAGAACCTATGAATCATATTCAGTTAATATTTTAATCTAGTACTTTTTCATCCAATATTGTGTATTGGAAAGAATCATTTTACATTTCAGATTTGAGAATACATAGCACTTTGTATCCCACAAACAGATGAAAGAAAATTCGTAAAAGAAAATCGTCACCAACTTTACGGGTCGATTTCTGATCAAAGGAAGACAAATTTCGACATTCTCGCATCTGGGTTTTGGTCAGAGCGGGTTCTATTTGGTAACTCAGGAGCGATTTCCCAAAAGGATCCTTCATTTGGGAGTTACGAAGGGATCTCTAAACTGTGTATTATAGACTGCGTGATTAAAAAAAAAACAATGTGTTCTTCCTGTAACAACACCGTAGTTTGTTGTGAGAGTCCGTAACAACACTGTATTTTGCTGTGAGAGTCTTGTAACAACACTGTAGTTGGATGTGAGAGTTTGTAACAAAATTGTAGTTTGTTGAGAGGGTCTATAACAACACTTTAGTTTGATGTGAGAGAAAATATTTGTTGTTCATCCTGTAACAACATTTTGGTTTGTTGGGATTTTGAGGCCTGGTAGAATCGACTGGAAAGAGGGCAAGTGCAGATCAAATAGATCAAGAAGAAGCTCATGGATAAATGAGAATTAGTCGACCATGGCTCATTCTAATGGGCACACTACAACAAAACCAGCGATTTGCGCCAGATTTAGCGCCAGATTTTAGTGCATTTTTTTTGTAATTGTGATGAGCAACCTGGCGCTAAATCTGGCTCTATTGTACAATTTTTAAAGCGTCCTTTTTTGCACCTGATTTTGCATCCTTTTTCACGCTAGATTTTGCATCATTTTTTACACCAAACTATGCATCATTTTTTGCGTCAAATTTTGAACCAAGATTTGCATCTTATTTTATGACAGGTTTTGCTTCTAGTTTTGTGTCATTTTTTGCATCTATTTTTCATTCTCTTTTGCTTCCTATTTTGTGTCATTCTTTGCTTCCATTTTTGCACCATCATTTGCATCAAGTTTACACTGTATTTTGAATCCAATTTAACGTCTTTTTATGCATCCATTTTGTGTCAGTTTTTGCATCTAGTCTTACGCCAGGTATTGTATCTAGTCTTACACTAGTTTTTGCTTCTATTTTTTCACCAGCTTTGGTGCCTATCTTTGCACCATGTGTTGAATTTGATTTAGCTCCAAATTTTGCATCCATTTTTGTGCCCATTTTTGCATCTTTTTTTGGACCATTTTTTACATCCACATTTACGTTTGATTTGTCTCCATTTTTCCCATCTCATTTTACACCATATTTTGCGTCATTTGTTTCATCCAATTTTGCATCATTTTTAACACCATCTCTTGCATCTAATGTTACATCATTTTGAGCATCCAAATTTGCATTTATATTTGCATCTTATGTTGAGTCATGTGTTGTGTCCACCTTTGCATCTTATTTTGTGTCTAATGGTACATTCAATTTAGAGCCATTTTTTACGTCTACTTTTGTATTTGTTTTTGCACCAAGTTTTGCATCCAATTTTAAGCTATTTTATGCCCCTTTTTGCACCATTTTTTTGTGTCTACTTGTGTCCAATGTTGCACCATTATTTACACCGACTTTTTCATCCAATTTTGCATTTTTTTGGTGTCTAGTTTTACATTGTTTTCACCATCCAAATTTGCATCTTTTTTTGCCTCATTTTGTGTCCACATTTGCATATAATTTTGTGTCTGAGTTCGAGCCTAAATTTGCATGTGATTAGGAATCATTTTTTACATCCAATATGGCATCCTTGGTTTCACCTTTTTTTAGCCCCATTTTGCATCTTGTTTTATGTCTTTTCTTACATCTTTTTTTTTCCTTTTTTGCACCCAAGTTTGCATCCCAAATTTACACCATTATTTGCATCATCATTTGGCATATCAATTTGTAATGTTTTTTGCTTCTTTTTAACGCTCAACTTTGCATCTTATTTTACATCTAGTTGTTGTCTTTTTTTGCATCTAATTTGGTGCCCATTTATGTGTCCTTGTGTTTGCCCAATTTGATATCCTTTTGTATGCCATGTTTTGTTCCCTTCTTTGTGTCAACTATTGCACAATTTTTCACTTCTAATTTAAAACACTTTGTATGTCAATTGTTTGCATTTTGTATTAATTCCTAGTTTAACATCCAATTTTACTTTCAATTTTGCATCCATGGTTACATCCGCATTTGACTTCTTATATAAAGTATATTTTTCTTTACATATATGACCCCCTTTATAGATTCATAGTGAAATATATGATAGTTTCTAAATATCATTAAAGTAGATATCACAATTCAAAATCATTTGTAAAGAAATTTAAGAGAAATTGACAACATGCATCCAAAAAAATAACAATGTGTCATTAACAATTTTCAAAACATGTATAAAATAGCAACATAATACTAATAAAATCAGTATTATTTTTAATCAAAACAAGTAAAATTCAAATATGATTAACAAATCAAAATATTTCATGAATATCGTTATTCTACGATAAATTAACAACATACATAAATCAAACTCATCGTATGATTACAAAATCAAATTGTCTCATTGATATAGGGTAAATTCACAACACCCATCTAAACATAACAGTGTCATTCTACACAATAATTTCTTCATAAAAAACAATGCATGTGCATGCCTAGCTACCACCACCAAGATCATCCTCATGATCATCTTGACCATCCTCATTACTCTGATCCACATCATCACCAACACCTCAACTATCATCATCATCTCCTCCTTCACCACCATCATCCTCATCATCTCCTGATATATGTTGAACATAATTTGGATCATCGTCTTGGCAATCATTACCTATAGCATTCTGACAAAAAAAATCAATATTACATGTTAGTATCACAACGCATGTTTTTGTTATACAATGTTAACCATAAAATGAGATAAGATATAATATCTAATACTACTAAAAAATAAAATGAAAATATGGTTTAAAAGTATATTGGAAATCCAACTAAGATTACATACCATAGAGTCCATCCAAACAACAAATTCAACCCATCTCTTTTGCTGCAGCACCTCCTTTTCCGAATGATTTGGAGGTCTTCCATATTTTAGTTCCTATCAATCAATAAATAGGGAGAAATTGGATAACAATGACTTTCTTCTAGTACAAAAATTATTAAAAAAATATCACATGTTTAATATACTTACAAAGGTTGTTATCAGTGCTTTTAAACCTTTCTAGCCACTACGATGAGTGACTTTTGTCTTGGTTAACCTCGCCTTGGATGCCTTGTCCTTAAACATAAACCAATTCAATTTATTTTCACACAAATACATGTCTAAGATACTTATAAGTATTAATACTTCTCAATAATGTTTAATGAAAAATTCAATACCTGAATTTTTATTTCATATATCTTATTTATAACATTTTAATGATTACAATAATACTCTTGTTACCAGATATTGTCAGAAGAAATCTTACAAGACCGCTACCTAAGAACATTGGACAATTAGATGCATTAGTTAACATGTTTGAAGAATTCTATCTTCAAATCTAGATCCATCTCATGTGATTCCCGTATGTGGTATAAATTGTCTTGAAGGTACCTGCATCATTCGACACAAAGCTATTCAGCACAATCGTTAACAAAAAACATCACAACTGCACAATATGAACGGTGCATCAAAATTGGCATTCACACGTCTAAGGTCTTTTTGGCATATCTGGTGTGGGTATAAAAGGTTTCCATTAAATCTCGTAAGCCTTTTTAACTATTATAAATAAACCACTAAAGTAAAACAAACAAATCAGTTATAAGAACTGAAAAGAAAGCTTGAAAAAAGATTGAGATTTTCTAAAAGGCAAACACTAGAACACACTTCAAAATACTTTTCCTAAAATACTTCTTCAACCTGGCATCAAATTTGAAGGGCATGGTCATATTTCAATATGAAGTCATACTATATTTTCAACCCTTCTATGTTGGCAAGTTAAAACTAATGTTCCACCAAGACTCCGGGATAGGGAGATGCATGTCTGGGGTGATGCACAGGGGGGCGTGTGAGAGTACCCTCAAATTTTAGGTAAAATTAGGGGGCAGGGGGATATGGGTGTATATAATTTTT
>APFE031230370.1:0-16783 GCA_000404065.3 Pinus taeda
TGATCGCCTACATTTTATGTCTCTTGTCTCTTTATTGTTTATGTTTTGGTCGTTATTTGATGAAGGAGAACACTATAATAATCTAACTAAAGAGAAGATCCCAATCTAATGAAGCATTCACAAGCAGTTATCATCAAAGAGAAATCTCCTAAATCTAAATGCCCTAGATTTCTCAACATGGTATCAGAGCTAAGGTGACAAATTCAAGGAAGGGCATCTTATCAAGAGACACTCCAGTATTCATGAAGGACATCAAAGCAAATCTAGAAGATCATCAACAAAGTCAAGATCTACAAAGAAGTTCCAAAACCCTAGATCAAAGAAAAAGTCTACATCAAAAGGAAGCCTTGGGAACCTTCGGGCATCATCAAAAGATCACATAGAGCCTCATTAGGTTGAAGTGATCTACAAATCAAAGTCACTTGAAGTCTATTCCTCCAAGAGAAGTGAGTTCAAAAGTATTAAGGCAATCTCCCTCTCCTTGAAGCAAGGACCTCCTTATTCTTGAAGAAAATCATCCAAGAAGCATCAAAACATCATCAAAAAGTCATCATCAACAAAGGTCTAAGGTGATCTCTTTCTTTGTGGAGTTAAGGATCACTCTTGAAGAGAGCTATCTTCATTAAGAAGGACTTTTATTATCTATGTCATCCTCAAATTCAAGGAGGAAGCAAGTGGAGAAAGAAGCATCTTCACAAGTAAGTATGTTTATGACTACATCTTAATCTGTCAAAATGTCTTTTTTGCAAGGAAAGCAACAAATTGGTTGGGGCTTCAAACTTTCTTGCATGGAAGAAAAGGACAAATCTGAATCTTATTGAGAATGATGTCATGGAACATGTTAAGGGCTCAATCACCAAACCTCCAAAAGAAGATGCTCAAGCACTTGCGAGGTTTATGAAAGGGAAAGTGAGGGCTCAAAGGATTCTCATAGAATCCATCAAGGATCCCCTCATTCCATATGTATCTAAACTTGACACTTCAACATAAATATATGACAAATTGTAGAGTTGTTTTCCGTAAGCACTATAGGAGAAGTTATCTCGCTAAGGCTAGAACTCTACAAGTTTAGGATATCAAAAGAAGAAGGAATAGCTTCATATTTTATGAGGATATCTGAAATAAGGGATCAACTTCAAGATCTGGGTGAAATAATGTCTAACAAGGAGATGATCACTGTAGTACTAAATGCACTATTGGAGGAATGGGGTAATTTTACTTCAAGCATCTATGGGAAGAAAAAAACCACTCCATTCCAGGATCTATGGTCTCTATGATTGAAGAAACCTAGATGAAGGCAAAGTCTGATGTGGGATCTAGTGAACAAAATCAAGTATATGCCATAATGACAAAAAGAAAAGGAAAATTTGGAAAGTTTGGTCCCAGAAAAAGAAGAACATGGCCAAGGTTCAATGCTATGGATGCATAATATGGGCATTACAAAAGAGATTGTCCTAAGCTCAAGAAGGACAATAACAAGAGAGGAAGAGAAGAAGCCCATATCACCGAAGAAGTGGAGGAAACTGAAAAGAAGAAGTCTAAGAAAGAGGAAGTAAGAGATCTCTACTATGACTGAGATAGTCTTCCTCACCTAGTTCTTTTCAACCCTGTTTTCAAGTTTTTCTATTGTAAGATATGACTATCATGATTTTCTAAGGAAAATGATGGGATGCATCATGGTATCATAAAAGCATTAAAAGCAAGAGCTCGTGATGATATAGAAAAATAGCTGAAATAGAAGTCTATGACAGTCACTCATGAAAGGATATAGCTCTTGGTAACCTCATTAGAAGCATAAGTGGTACTTATGGGAAAAAGAAGAAAAAGTCATCTAGCACAAGGCCCATCATACATCAGTAAAAAAGGAAACATTTACTGGATGAGGATATTGAAGATCCTCTATTGGAATCTTCATCAGAAGGTTCTCCAATCAAAAGGAAGCAAGGGTTTCATCAAGAATTCCATCTTGTGGAATTCATGTGATGATGGTATGGTGAGTCGAGAGGTGAAGCAGATCAAGGGATTGGAGTTCTTTCAATCAAGGAAGTTGCTGAAGGAAGTCTAGATGACCTAAAGGAAAAATGAGGTATGTATGCTTGTATTCGTTATTTTAGAGTCATGTCATATGGTTGCAGGTAACATGGATAAATGCTCTATCTTGAGAGTATGATAAAAAAGAAAGGATCTCCTTCGTAAAGGATGCAGCAAAGCATGGGTCACACATTAACTAGATGAAATCAACATAATATCTACTCATATGAAATATGAGGTGGTTGACAGGGATTGGAGGAACTCTGATTAAAAGTTCCTGGGTAGAAAATGTGTGAAGAAAGAAGGAAAGAGATCGTGGAATATGCAACCATGAAGAAGGCAATCGACATCCTAGAAGGCTCTGATGAAGTCTGAAAAAGAAAGAGACCCTTGACAATATATATCTTTTGGAGATGTGTCAGCGCGTATGTAGGATGCTGCTGCAAACTAGAAGATGTCATGATGAAATGCCATCACAAAGGTAATTTTGATTTAGTGTCCATTCCTCTTTTGTGAACAAATATTTGGATAGGTTTATGCAAGGCTGCCAAGGGAAGAGCTATGGATATCTTCCATCACTGGTGACCATGTAGTTGGATGAAAGATCCTCAAGGAAAGATGGCATGAAGAAGGCATCATGACATGAAGGAAGGCCGAATATGGATTGATGGATCACTTTCCAATGAAAGGAATGATGACATGATTGACTCATGGATGAAAGTGATGGATGGTATGTGCCCTATGAAGAAGTCCCAAAAGATGTAGACTCCATGACAAAGAAAAATTTCATGACATCAAAGGAAGGAGTTCTACAAGCAGCTGATTGTCACATGATCTCCACTTGAAGAGTTGTTGGAAGCAAGTCCCTGGTCAAGAGGGAGCTTGGTCAAGTCCCTAATTAAGAGGGAGCTTGGGTACATTCCTTTATAGGAATAGGTACATTCCTTCAGTGGAATGGGTATGTCATCCCTATATTGAGGGAATGATAGACACATCATTCTTCTCTTCACTTAGATAGAATGGAGGATTGGGTAAACATTTGGCATCCGACACTCTTTGAGGATGAGTTAGGGCATCCAAGATAAGATTAGTCGTAAAGGACCGATATTCTTCGAGGACTGGGAATCCAAGATAAGAATAGTCTTGGTGGAACACACTCTGAGAACCCGGGTAGGTTATGTTTCGAGAGAGACAATGAGGGTATCTATATCGATGTTGCACGAAACGACCCCCCTGGATCAAAACATCGAAACGCGGCTCATAGTAAAAAAAGAAACATTTGCTGGATGAGGATACTCAAGATCCTCTATTGGAATTTTCATCGAAAGGTTCTCCAATCAAAAGGAAGCAAGGGTTTCATCAAGAATTCCATCTTGTGGAATTCATGGGATGATGGTATGATGACTTGAGAGGTGAATCAGATCAAGGGATTGGAGTTATTTCAATCAAGGAAGTTGCTGAAGGAAGTCTAGATGACCTAAAGGAATAATGAGGTATGTATGCTTGTATTCGATATTTTAGAGTCATGTCATATGGTTGCAGGTAACATGGATAAATGCTCTATCTTGAGAGCATGATAAAAAAGAAAGGATCTCCTTCGTAAAGGAATCAACAAATCATGGGTCACACATTAACTAGATGAAATCAAACATAATATCTACTCATATGAGATATGAGGTGGTCGATAGGGATTGGAGGAACTCTTTTTAAAAGTTCCTAGGAAGAAAATGTGTGAAGAAAGAAGGAAAGAGATCGTGGAATATGCAACCATGAAGAAGGCAATCGACATCCTAGAACTAGAATATTTGACTAGGATATCTCCATGAAAGGTATGAAGACTCTGATAAAGTCTGAAAAAGAAAGAGACCCTTGACAATATATATCTTTTGGTGATGTGTCAATGCATATGCAGGAGGCTGTTGCAAACTAGAAGATGTCATGATGAAATACCATCACAAAGGTAATTTTGATTTAGTGTTCATTCCTCATTTGTGAACAAATATTTGGATGGGCTTATGCAGGGCTGCCAAGGGAAGAGCTATGGACATCTTCCATCACTGGTGACCATGTAGTTGGATGAAAGATCCTCAAGGAAACATGGCATGAAGAAGGCATCACGACATGAAGGAAGGCCGAATATGGACTGATGGATCACTTTCCAATGAAAGGAATGATGAAATGACTGACTCATGGATGAAAGTGATGGATGGTATGTGCCCTATGAAGAAGTCCCAAAAGATGTAGACTCCATGACAAAGAAAAATTTCATGACATCAAAGAAAGGAGTTCTACAAGCAGCTGATTGTCACATGATCTCCACCTGAAGAGTTGCTGGAAGCAAGTCCCTGGTCAAGAGGGAGCTTGGTCAAGTCCCTAATTAAGAGGGAGCTTGGGTACATTCCTTCAGTGGAATGGGTATGTCATTCCTATATTGAGGGAATGATAGACACATCATTCTTGTCTTCACTTAGACAGAATGGAGGATTGGGTAAACATATGGCATCCGACACACTTTGAGGATGAGTTAGGGCATCCAAGATAAGATTAGTCGTAAAGGACCGATATTCTTTGAGCACTGGGAATCCAAGATAAGAATAGTCTTAGTGGAACACACTCTGAGAACCCAGGTAGGGTATGTTTTGAGAGAGACAATGATGAGGGTATCTATACCGATGTTGCACGAAACGCACCCCCCCGAATCAAAACCCCAAAACGCGACCTGTACGGATCTGTGGGTGATCTGCCACCCGAAACGCGTCCCGGAAATTTTGAAACACAGATTTGGTCGGAAAAGACGCTTCTTGCCCTGTGGGAACTGTCTGGTCCGATCCCGTTTCAGAATGTCTGGGACGTGTATCAGGCGGCGAATCACCTGGCCGAAACGCGACGTTTCGGGCTGCAACCCCACAATTTTTTTTTTTTAATATAGTGGTTGGGGGTGGGTCCAAGTTGGGTTAGAGAAGGGAATGAGGGGATTAAAAGGCTCTTTCACCTCTCATTTGCTCACTTGTATTTTTTGAGAGGTTGGAGAAGAGAGGAGAATGAGAGGAGAGACTTGAGGAGAGCTTGGAGGAGTGAAGGAGGAGGAGCTAGGAGAAGGAGGAGGAGCTTGGAGAATTAAAGAAGGGCTTCCATCTACAAGAGCTAAAGAGGTAAGTGCAAACCCTAAACACCCTCATTTTTTTCATTGTTTTTTGTATTTTTCTCCTCCCTCGCCTACTCCTTCCCATTCTTTCTTCTTGCTCATTTAACTGCAGGTTGTCCACCACCTATATTCATATTCCAAGATGGTGTTCTTTTGGCTTCTATGTATTATTCCACTTTTCGTTTTCATGATGGCAAGGGGGAGTAGGAATAAAAGGGAAGACGAACAAGAGGATAGTGGTCCCCATATGAGTGATAGAATGTATGATGAGGAGGAAGGGTTTGAAGAGGAAGGGGATGAACTTGAAGGGAACACTGAAACACTAGAGGGGAAAGCTGCATTGACACCCTTGTGGAACTATGTGACCAAACTTGAAGGGGGAAAAGGTGGTGGAAGCTACAAATTTTTGTGCCCTCATGGTTGTTATGGAGGAAAACCATTTAGTGGTTCATATACCCGTGTGAGGAGGCATCTTTGTGGGGTGATGGACAGTGATGATAAAAAGGGTGCTGTGGGGATACAAATTTGCCTAATATTTCAGCTGAACAGAGAAAAAAATACATCCAAATAGAGGAGGTTGCACAACAAAAAAGCAAGAAACAAAAAACTCAGTCTGAATCAAGTGCAACCTCTAGATTTGGTAGTTCATCTCCTCATGGTACTTCTACAAGCTCTGGAGGTAAAAGAACAATAGGGGATTTCCTAAATGTTGTTGGGAGGGATGATGTAGATGGAAAGATACTCCGATTTCTTTGTGCTTGCGGTGTACCATTCAATGTGCTTCACTCTCCCTATTAGCATGAAATGGTAAAGGCCATCAATGAAGCCCCAAAAGGATACAAGGCCCCCAACTATGAGAAAGCTAGAATAGTGTTATTAGAAAGAGAAAAAGCAAAGGTTCAAAGAGCTTTGACACATTTTACAAATGAGTGGGTGGATTGTGGGGTATCCATTATATTAGATGGGTGGACAAATATTAGAAACCAACATTTGATAAATGTTCTTGGTGTTGCTACTAGTGGTGCTGTATTTATTACATGTCATGACTACTCCATCAGTGCATCTTCCCAAAACATTGCAGATCTCCTATTGCAATCAATTAGAGATGTTGGTCTGAATAATGTGGTTCAAGTGATCACAGATAATGCAACAAATTGTAAGGCAGCAGGAAAAGTTATTGAGCGTACTCATCCACACATCTTTTGGTCTGGGTGCTTGGTGCACACATTGAACCTTTTGATGCATGATATTGTGAAGCATAAAGAATGTGGGCGGATTAATGAGCTCTACAAGAGAGGGAAGCAACTCATTAAATTTATCACATGGCATACAAGGGTAAAATACTTCTATGGTACTTACTCCAAGTTGCAGTTGCTTAAACTTGCAAAAACAAGATTTGCAAGTTATTACCTCACCTTTAGGCGGCTAGTGAAGGTGAGACAAGATTTGACTAATATGGTGACCTCTGAATCATGGGAGAAAATTAACACTGATAGAGATGGTGCTAATGTAGCCAAGGACACTATTCTTGACTTGTTTTTTGGGTCACAGGTTAAATATGTTTTGCAAATCACTAAACCAATTTATTACACGATCAAGTTTGCAAATTCATATCGGCCAATAATTGGGGAGTTGTATGAGCAAATGGATAGCATGTTGGGGCAGATTAAAGACATTGTTGAGCCTAGAGATATCACCTTGTACAATTATATTCGTGTAGAGGTGGAAAATCAATGGGAAATGCGAAATGTTCCATTGCATGCATTAGCATATGTTTTGACACCTAAATACTATCATCCATCATGGCTTTCAACACCACCATTGGGGGGGGGGGAGCAGGAGAAAACCACACCTAGATCCAGAGGTTCTCGAAAAATATATGATTTCATTGGATAAATTAGTCCTTGATGAGGAGGCTGCCATGGTACGGAAATAGTTGAGCAACTATATGCTTAGAACTGGTCCATTTGGGAGCATGCATGCAATTAGAGATTGAGAGAGTTTTTTTTCTCTTGAGTGGTGGAACATGCATGGAGGTGCTACTCCACTTCTACAGACTTTGGCATTGCGGGTGCTATCATAGGTGGTAAACACTTATTCTGCATAGAGGTGTTGGAGCTCTTATTCTTTCATCCATAGTGTTAAAAGGAACATGTTGAGTTTAGACCGGGCAAAGAGCTTGGTTTATGTTCATTATAACTTGCAATTGTTGTCCCATTAATGTGATGATGCAAAGACTAATACAGACCTTAAGGTTTGGGACAGGATTCCAGAGGAGCCTAATTTGGAGGATGGAGTGTTGCGATTAGAGCAATTAGAGGATGCTCTTATCCACGTATGTCCATTGTGGTATGAATTTCAAAATTCAATCAATAAGTGGTATGTCCATTGAATTCAAATGTGTTAATTTTGCTTATAAAACATTTCTCTAATTCTTGTTTTTAATTTTTTTTACTAACTAGTGGTTTTTTTTGGTATGAATTTTTTGAGCGATTCTAGGATGGTGATGATCGAGTTGAGATGCCACCCCCATCTGGTCCCTTGGTTCCCAGGTTCCATGGTTCAACATTGTTACCACCAAACAAGCAGGGGACCTAAAAGGGGTTCCAAAGGGGGCAATTGCTAGGTTAAGGGCAATGGTGGAGGTTTAGCCCACTGTCACCACAACTAAGTCTCCATGCTCTTTACGGACATTCACTAATGGGAGGAGTCCCGGTAGTGTAGGGATCACTTGTAAAGTATATGTCAATGGATATGTGAGAAGTGACCCTGAAAACCCTTTCCCAAGGATGGATTGAAGAATGGAACTTGCTTTCTCTTTAAGCAAGGGACTTGGTCCACTAGGGGTAAGGAGTGAGGATTGGAGGGTCGAGGGAGAAAGGATAGGCTTATAGATGAGGTTCTCAATCCCTATAATCCTTGGGAAACTTGGATTCCCAAATGGTACTTGACAAATAATCTTTATTGAGAAGTGGGACCACACGGGGCCAAGTGGACCCAACCGAGGTTCGGGGATGGAATGTAGCAACCAATGATGTTCCTATCTTGGACAAGTTGAAAGGAAAGGACCAAATAAAAATATTTACTTTGAAAGGTTGAAATGATCCTGTTGAGGTCTAGCCTTGGGTATGCCTAGGCAAAATTCGATCCTAGAGCTAGGGCTTGGGATTCACGGAGATTCCATCTTTAGAATTGCCTCAAATTTGGAGGAGAGGGAGGGGACCCACTAGTGCAGTAGGCTGTAGGAGATCAAAGTTTTTCCTTGGGTCAATTCTTGGGAAAATTGATGACCTAGGTGACCTAATGGGGCTAGACTTCGGGAAAAAGGGGAAAATGGTAAAAAGAGGGTTAAAATGATCACCCCTTCAAGGGACCAGTGCCTAATTCACTTGGGGATATGGAGTCAAGGATGGTGATGAGTAAGAACTTGGTTTCTTGATCAAGGAAGCCCAAAAAGTCAACTTCATCCAATGTTGAGAGAAAGAAAAGAAAAGTGACCTTCAAGCGTTTATGCTTCAAAGCAAATGATGCAAGCTTATTGAGAGAAATAATCTCTAGGACATTTCATTCATAACATTGGCCCATACACTAAATTAGCTAAAACACGCTCAATTCCACATTTCGATTATGCAACAACTAGCCCTAATTTTAGTAATATGCAACAACAAGAATAATAACATAAAAATTTACTTACAACGTTATAGAGTATATCCAACCAGTATTTCGATCACAAGACAAAGCTCCAAGACAAGATAAATAACCCAAATCCATATGTCAAAATTCATCCATCTCCAGAAAATATCCTCCAAGGAAAAAATGCGAAGTTCTCTATGATTAGAGAGATCCCAAGTCAAGTGATGATACAAATGAATGTATCTAACATCAATATATAGCCTCCTAAGGAGTTCTAATTAGCCTATGGGCCCCTTAGAATATGATGGACAAGGGGGTGGCCCCTTGTTCTCCAAGTAGTAGACCTGTGGTGCTCCCAGCGGGTCTGAGGGCACATCAATGACCCCATGCGTCTCCATATGAATCGAAGATTCTTGTAGATCCTCAGCAATTGTCCAAGTGGTAGAATGAATGCTGCCATGACATCGTACAAGTGCTGGGACACCTGCCAAGAGTGTGGGGTTCTTGTGGGGGCCTGTTGGACACAGCATAACAAGCATATCACCATCATCCCAAAAGTGGATCGCTAGTAGTCTCTGAACATCCATGAATATTTGTGGAGTGCTGTCTACTATGGTGGAGGCCCATGGCTCTCTATGCACACCCTACATGTGCCAATGTGGACCTCTAGGGGTCGGGATACCATATAGGGAAGCTAGACCCAAATGGAAACCACCTGCAATCCTACATAAGATCCAATGTGTCCCCTAGGCTTCCAGTACAATTAGTCATTAAAATAATTGGGTAAAAGAGCTTACAAACCATGGATAACTTTGGAAGTACATCCTTCTAATGGGGGTGGCAAGTGACAAATAGGTGAGATGGAATAAGGAATGAGAGGGGCAACCCTATAATGGCTATCTAGACAAGGGGAAGCCCACACACCTGAGTATATAATGTATAGGAGGGAGAAGTCGTGGTACATGAGGTGCCCCGACCTTGATTTTTCCACCCTTCTTTATATGCCTTTTGCCTTTTATGATTTTTTTTAATTAATTGCCCGGGGCTCAACGGGCAAGAGCATGACGTGTATAATATAGCAGTGATTCCCCCCTTTGAGGTAGGGCGATTCATTTCCCTCCAGGGGTTGGGACAATCATGGGTTCCTGAATGATAGAGGAGGTTCATCTAGGGCCTATGGAACCAGGGTGATGGCCATGGATGGGGTAAAGCTCATGTGTCGGCTTTTGCCCATGTGCTAATTATTTTTGTCCCGACCATCTTTTGCATTTTGTGGTACTATTTCCTGTTAAATGTGGCCAATTATGCTTTTTCTTCTATTTTTTTAGTTGCTTCAATCTCCGAGGCATCATTCTAGGCCTGACCCAAGGTGGGGGCAAGGGGGGATAGGGAGGCTAGCCCTATGTGGACCCAGGTGGGAGAAATGATGAATGGGGGTATAATGAGTGGAAAGGGAGTAATATATATACGGGTAAAGGAGCGGGACCACGCACCCAAAGTCGGGGTTTCCCAAGTAGTACCACCCTAGAACCAAATGGTCAATAAAGGAGATTTGACGGGACTAAGATCCAAGGGTAACAACCAAAAGAGATCAAGGAGACAAGAGTACAAGCTAAGCCCACTCTTTCCGCCAAATCACCCCATCAATCCATACCTAGAAGTATCCATGTTAAGTAAATCGAATACTCGATTATCAAATGACAAGACATACCTTTAGATTCGGGAGGTCCACCTTCAAACTTACGATCAATAAAGGTGGGTGAGGAACCACATGGCTAGCTCAGGTGGTAGAGAAATGGCACAACGAGCTAGTAGGAGACATCAAGGGGCTGTTGGTTGCTTGCTGAGGCTCATCATGGAGAAAAATTCCTCCTGGGGATATCCCCCACAAAGTGGCAGGTAACAAACACCAACAATAGGGACTTCGTCTACATCAGTTTCAATGCCACAACTTCCACTGGCACCATCTTCTTCATTGCCACCACGTGGAGGCTCACCGCCACATACTCTTCGTGGTGGAGCAAGGAGAGATTAGTAGATATATTCACAATTTACTACTTTTGTCATAGATTAATCATTAGACTTGTAGGTTTGTTGTGAATTTGAACCATTTTGTCTTGGTGGTGGCCAAGTGGCCTATTTTGTAAACACTATTATTTGAATTTTGGACATGACTAATGTTGACAGTTGCTCACTTGCTAGACAATATGCTTTATGTTTTATGTTTTATAATATAATCAAATGTTTTATGTTTAATAATATGCTTAAAAATTTGATGTATGTTTGTAAATGCTAGAATATAGATGGTTGATGCTCGAATAATTAATCATTGATGTACAATGGAATCATGGATGCCATATCTATCTTGATTTATGTAAAAATATGCATGTTTTCATTTCTTCTATGACTCCTAGATTTTTAGAAAATGACGCTTCTGTGTCCCTGCTTCCAAAAAACGTCCCCGTTTCGTGCAACGTTGGTCTAAACATCATTGGTCTCGCCAAACATTGTGCTCTGATCTTGTGGAGAGATAGAGCTGTTAGTCAAGGCCTTGCTATGTGACAATGCTGGTTGATATGATGCTAAACAGATGGGTTACCAATTTGAATCTTCTTATGAGAATTCTTCAGATTGAGAATGACCTAGTACCATTATGAATACCTCCCTAGTTAAGAGGGAGTGTTGAAAAGTGTAACTAGGTTCGGTCTTGATAATGACATGTGTAATTATGATTTTATGTAACTGATGTAAAGAAGAAAAATAAAATAATTTTCTTAATGTTTGTCTCATGGGTTTCATGAGCAAGGAATTTTATTTTTAGTTAAGGCTTCCATTGTGAACTTTTAAGATTTGTCATAAAGTCATAAAGTCTATTGAGTCAATGTCATAGTTTGGAGACCCATATGGGCATGTTACACATTGTAAAAGGAAATTTATTTGTGTCATAAACCTCCAAGACCTTGTCACAAAGTCACCTTGAAGTCGGCCCAAAGATGTTTCTAGAAATGCATGTCAGCCTAGGCACCTGTTCAAGTCGACTTATTTTGGATGCACTGACTACTATAAATAGGTAGCTCGACCTTCATTTGGACACACACAATTTCAGTTAATCATAAGTAAGGAGAAGTGCAAAAAAGAAGAGGAAGGTAGACTTATAATCAATAAGGAGGAGGAATAAATCGAAGCATTTGGCATTGTTTGTGAGGTAGTATCTTCACACGCGCGGAAAAAAAAAACTAGGGTTTCTGCAGTGGCGTCATAACTGTCCAAGGAGTAGGGTTTCTCCAGTGGTGTCATAACTGTCCAAGGAGTAATTAAAGGATCTCCAAATCAACTCTACTACTAGCCAAGTTGACTTAGAAAAGCCTCCAAATATAGCGAAGAAGGGAAACACCTCCAAACTTGTTCCTACTCCTCCCACGTGTGAGATTGCAAAAGTACAAACTGCAGATCAGTGGAAAAGAGGCCAAAAATTTCAGGGTGGGCAAGAAGTGCAGTACAAGAAGAAGTTTTGACTAGTGTTGACTCGGTCAAGAAGAAGGCAGAAAAGGAAGGATCTTGTGACTTGGTCTTGGAGAGGCAAAGAGGTCAAGGGTCTAGGTCTTGGTCTTGGTATTCAAAGAATTCATTTGGGTTTTCCTCTCAAGTTGGAGAGGTTTTGGCCCTCGCTGATCACCTACATTTTGTGTCTCTTGTCTCCTTATTGTTTCTGATTTGGTAGCTATTTGATGAAGAAGAACACTATAATAATCTAACTAAAGGGATTATCCTAATCTAATGAAGTAAAAATCATTCACAAGTAGTTATCATCAAAGATAAATCTCCTAAATCTAAATGCCCTAGATTTCTCAACAGCTCCAACATGGATATTTTCTTGTTTCAATACAATGATTCTCCCTCCTTTGTTATTGAGGAATTATAATTTTTCATTTATGCATAGTTCCATCTATGTTTATATAAAATTTAGGCATCTTACATTATTTGTCATTTATCTTGTTATTGACATAATCATTAATGTAATGCAGGTAATGTAACATAAAAGGTTACTAACTAAACTATTAAAATGTCCTTGTGAGGGAGAGATTGCAATAGTGTGCGAAGGTAGAGGTGAGTTTCTTTTGGTGGAAATGTCCATATATGATCTGCTATACCTATTTACCTATATATGATCCTTGCTCTTACCTATTTAGGGTTTAAGATTTTTCGATTATGTATAGTTCCATATATGTTTTTTAAAATTCTAGGCTTCTTAATGTAATGCATGCAATGCAATGCAAAATATTACTAGCTAAACTACTAATTTTTTTTTGTGAGGGAGTGATTTCAATAGTATGAAAAGGTAGAGGCTAGTTCTCTTTTGGTGCAAATCTCCATATGTTATCTATGATTATTTATTTTACCTATATATGATCCTTCTTCCTTACCTATTTAGGGTTTATGACTTTTAGTGTTTACATAAGATGCACTTTCTAGTACGTAAGATTGCTCATAATGTTTTTGATCATTCTTTGAATTACTCTTCATTTTTTCAATTTTTATTTCAGATGTCTTATTCCATTTTATGTGTATTTCATATTTTTGCATGTTATTTAATTCAGTGCAATACAATGCAGATAGTGGAATATGGAGGATCATCAATGAAACCATTGAAATATCTTTATGAGAGAGAGATTGTAGTAAAGTGCAGAGGTAGAGGTAAAGGTAGCTGAAAGTTCTTTTTGGGTGCAAAATCCGTGTATGATTTGCTATGAAATTCTTTTACAAAATACAACAGTTCTCCTCCCTCGTTACGTATTCACGGTTGATGATTTTTAATGTTTCCATAGGATGTATTTTGTAGTGTATAATACTACTCATAATATTGCTGGCCCTATTTAAGATTTCTCATATGTTTTTGATGTACAGGGTTTCCTCGGTTGGCCATTGACACATTTTGTGGTTGCAGATTAGAGCCTTAATCTATTGTTTCTCTCAAATTTCTTGTTTGTTTGTTAATTTTGGTGTATTTTGCCATTGTTGTGTTTTGCCACTTTTATGGATTTTTTTTTTTTGCATTTATGAGCATGGCCATGCTAACTTGTGGTTTGATATTTTGTCTTTATTATGCGCCTCATCTATTTTTCTTACTTTCATTCCTTTTTTTTTTTGTCTGGGGTGGGTGAGGAAATTGAATAGGTCCTTACAACCCATTTTGTGGGTTTTGAGTGTAGTGGGCAAAAGCGATGGAGGTATGTATTGAGTAATTGAATAATTTACTTGTTCAGTGCTAAATAATTACATAGTTCCATGCTTGTTTTAATTTAACTCATTTGTTGATTCATAATCATATCATATGTGCTTGTTTAAATTTAAATGAAATGCAGATTAAAGAACGTGGAGGAGCATTGATGAAATCATTGAATTTCTGTGTCAGAGAGATGTGGGGCACTATAGCAAAGGTAGAGGAAATGGCTTTGAGGGTGAGTTATCTTCTAACATGAAGGGTGAATTTCTTTGTTTCGTTGTCCGTTGATATTTCTTGTTTTGTTGCATTTGTGATCATCACATGCTAATTTGTTTTCCTTTCAAGTCCACTCTTTACGAACATTGGTTCGCCTCTATGGTAAGATTTCTCATAATATTATTTAATATTTTTCATAATAAATTTGTTGTTTCTCTTAAGATTTTGTTTTTTATGTTTAATATTTTTCGGTTTGGTTGGGTAGTTTGTGAAATAAAGGCAGGTCCTAGTGTTGATGTAGATTCCATAGGTGCATTAGCTGAAAGTGGAGGCTAAGAATTATGAGGTATATATGATTCCATGTGTGCTTATTTAAATTAGATGCATCTTATATTTTTTGTGATTTATTCATTTATTGAGTGCATTGCATTGCAGATAAGGGGACGTGTAGAAGCATTAATGAAGCTATTGTTTACTGAGTGCACTGCAATGGAGATAAAGGGTGTGGAGACACATTGATGAACCTATTGAAATATTTTTGTGTGGCAGAGACATGGGACAATTTAGAAAAGTGCAAAGGCATGAGACAAAGGGTAAGTTCTCTTTTGGTTTTGTTATGAGTTTCTTTTTGTTTCAAATATGATAGTACTCCCTTTTTACTTATTTAGGGTATACAATTTTTGGTCTTCATAATATGATTTTTTACATAAACTTGCTGATAAATTTGTGATTTCTCACACTACATTCAATATTTGTTTAATATTGCTAATGCAATTTTTGTTTCCATTTAAAGATTTTTTGGTCTCTATTTTTTTGTTTTTGTTTTTTGTTTTGGGTTTAGTGAATAGGGAAGTTAAGGTAGGTCCTACTCCAACAAAATCTTTCACTTCTCGAGATAAAGTCCAAAAGCTCAAGTGTGGGATCCCATGTACTCCAGAGGAAGCCAATTGTCACTTCGCCAACCTTCTTCTCACTTTTGGCCGACTCTCAACTGAGGTTCTCCCTAGCAGATCTCATGGATTTAATGTCATGGTCCAACCAAGTCAATAGTTACATAAGGTTTCTACTTCAAATATGACCAATCAAAGGATTGAATCATTAGGTTTTAAGGTGGATAGGTTTGCTAGAGGTATTTTGGGTGATTTCTAGGTTTGAGTTCAAGGGATAAGGTCCCCAAGGAGACAAAAGCAAGGAATCACAGAGTAAAACCCCAACAAAATAGTTTAAATGATTTATGAGGACAAAGGGTGATGTAGGATAGAAGATTAGTGCCTTAACATACCAATATATATTGGGGGCATATTGGTCAAGGAGCAACACAATTGATGAGAAATAGAGTAGATTTAGCTTCAAAGAACAAAATAGTTTAAATGATTTATGAGGACAAAGGGTGATGGATGATAGAAGACTAATGCCTTAACTTGCCAATATATTTTGGGGGCATATGGGATCAAGGAGCAACACAATTGGAGAGAAACATAGTAGATTTAAATTCAAATACTGGAGCAAACTAACTTTTGTGCCCTATAGTTTTCACCTAGTGTCCTTCAATCTTCAAAGATGGGATAAGGGAGAGAGAGCTTCGCTTAAGTCATCTCAAAAGAGCTTGATGAGAGGTCCAAAGATGCTTGGAGCAATTTTACCTTCAAGGACTAGAGTAGACTAACTTGTGTACCCTAGAGGCCTGGGACTAGGGACCCCACAATTTGTAAGGATAAATAAGGGAGGGAGTTTCACATAGGTCACCTCAAAAGAATTAGGCGAAAATATTGTTGAAGGAAGATAATGAGATAAAAATAACGACAAAACTATGGTGAATTTTTTAATAACACTTATCCATCAACTTGAACAAGATAAAGAAAAATATCCTACTTGACTTATTATGCATCTATCAAAATTCACTAATAACCATTCATGAAAAAAGTCTATCCACATCAACAAGGCCTTCCTCTACAAGATCTACCAATATATATCAAGAGAGAACTATCTACATCAGTGCAAACTTCTCGTGAAGTCATTCAACTCATCCATCCATAGCCAAAATTATGAAACAAGAGGAAATTTTAGAAATTTTAGACTTGCTAAGGGATTTCTTATAGAGGAGGTGCTTAACTTCCCTTGCATTAAAATATTAAATTTCTAGGCAAAAATCCCCTACTCTAGCCTATGGAGGGGCAAAATGCTATCTTCTTTAATTAACTAATATAAAGTATATAATTTGAGGGGGATTCATACGACATGTACAAAGCAAAGGGGCACAAACCCTAAAAAAGTGACCCATCTCTAACTGTCATAATATTGTTGTCAATGCTATCACCAATGAGATAGCTCTCCTCAACATTGCCCCTTTTTACAAAATCACGTCACTGTTAGCTTTTTCCCACATGCACAATCCATTGTGCCACATATCTGTCCTGTGCGTAGCCTTAAGCTGTCTCCATTGCTGCCTTAGGAAACATGAGATCATCAACCTTAGATCACTGCTCAAATGGCATATTTTATGCTATGTTGTTGTAGTACATGAAGGTTGTAAA
>APFE031230380.1:0-12757 GCA_000404065.3 Pinus taeda
CCCCCTCCACTCTATGCAACAAAAATGAAAAAAAAAAACACAATCAAATCCACTCAAAAATCATTGATAATCAATGGGTTATAAAAACGCAAGCAAAAACAAGAAAAAAAAAACAAAAAAAATGGCCAAATTTGGTGCTCATACCTAGAAACCACGTTTTGTTGAAAAAATTTGATCCAAACTCTAATTTTTCTTGCTTGGGATGCTAAAATCTTTCGTTTTTCTTCTCCTCTTCCCTTGTAGTCAACTTCCTCTCTTCCTCAGCTCTCAAACAAGCCCGCTGTTTGAAAAAAATGACAAACAAAAACCAAAAAATCGGCTTTAAAACCCGCTGTTTCTGCCACTCATGATCTTTTCGCGATTTTTTGAAAATAAAAAAATCGCTGAAAAAATCGCCTATTAAATCGATCAGGTGAAAAAATCACGATGTTCGCAACACTGCCTGCGGGTGGGGTTCTCGAACCTGTCTCGGGTTCTCGTCCCCAAGTACCGGATTCGAGTACGGGTGCTTCTGAGAAAAACCCATAAAAACTAGGTTCTTCTATGAAGAACCAGGTTCTCCATTAAAAAAATTTGGGTTCTTTTGTCTTGATGGGTACGGAGAACCCTAATGATGGGTACTTGGAACCTCAAAAATGGGTTCTTTGGGGTTCATTTTAGTTTTTATTTTTAAATTTTTAATTAATTTAATGGGCTTCCCCTAATATTCTAGGTAGCTAGTTCTTCATCTTGCGAGAAGAATTGGAGTACTTATGCCTTTATCCATTCAGTAAAGAGAAATAGTTTGGCCTCAAAGAAGGCAAAGAACTTAGTGTACATTCATAGCACACTTCGTCTCATATCTCGAAAAGACCCTGGGTACAAGGAGGGGCCTTTCAAGAGATGGGACCAATACACAAATGATGCTGTGTGTGTGGACAAAGAAATACAACCAGATGACCTTATTGAGCTACCTCTAGTTGCTATGGATGAGCAAGAGCCTCAAGATGAGAGTGATTTCTACCTGGAGAGCATGCTACTTGAAGATCTGAGTGATGTTGATGACATGGCTTGAGGAAGCCATTGTTCACTATTAGCTATTTTTATTTTAGTATTTTAAAATTTCCTAGTTCTTGTTTGGAGACGCTTTAAGGCAAATTTTGAATGTAGTATGACAATGGACATATATCATGATTCTTATTAATATGTAAGCTCCAATTTGCACTTGATATCAAATTAGAAATTTTGAAATTTCATTGTGAATGTTGAATGATGTGCATGTTTAAATATTTAAAGTTTAAAATTTAAATCATAAATATTTTAGTTTTCTTGTTTAAAGTTGAAAAATATACAAATTCAATAATATATATATTTATAAATATAATTTGTTATATTATATAATAATAGAAGTATAATATATACCCGGACAAACCCACATATCGTGTTTCAAAAAATGACGTACCCGTCCCCATCCTCGAACCCACGTTTCCTGGCAACATAGGGTAATATTGATTTTGTTTTGAATTTCCCATTCTTATGGTTGCGAGTCGTGATACATGTCGTTTCATGGGACATAATTTATGTAAACCTGGCAATTTTTTAAATTTCCATGCAATCAATTTTGTTGAACATGCTAACATGTCACTGTGATATTTTGAATTTCAAGAAACACAAAAAACTATAAAAAGTTCTCATTTATGCAACATTTACTGACACTAATTTTAATAAGCTAAAACTAACATTATGGTAACTTTTTAATTATAGAAATTTGAATCTTGGGAAAACCTCAAAGGAGAAAACCCAACTGGAAGGTGAGCCCGCTTTGCTCTCTTTCTTTGAATAGAAAATAGCTGTTAGTACAAAGAAGTAAGGCCTATGGCACATGGGCTACTACAATGCACAAATCCTCTCTATGCGCTCTCTCACTATCCCTCTTAGCTACTCTACTCGTATATAGAATAAATGCACTTGAAAAGAATGGAACTCCATTTCCTCCTAGTGGCCCGATTATAACACAACCTGATAGCCTACTAGTGGTTAGTTTTGACTCCCTCAACTCCTGACCAGAGTTACAATATGGACTCTTCTAGAGTCTTCTTAATGATAGTCATTTGTCTAGCCCCTTTTCCATGATTTATGAATAATGGGGGTTGATGTGGCATCTATGGCCAAAACAAGAAGGTCAACTTCTGAGTGGTATAACTTTTGCATACAGACTCTGATTGAGGCAATTCTTGCACTGTTGGAAAGGTCTTTGTGTGTAGAATAGGAAAAAACGGTGTTGCACTAAAGATGCAAAGTTTTAATCCCCAAAAATTCATTTGATGCCTCAAAATGCTCCTGAAAGATTTCAAACTCCAATTTGCCAAACTGTGTCCCGTCGGTAAAAATGGTTATATGAGTTGATTCCTCCACTTTTTTCCACTCTAAAAGCATCGATATGGATTACAAACAATATAACGATCCAATCAGGATTACACTTCTCCATTTTGGGATGCTTTTGGTCCCCAAAAGCTTCTACTCAATGAGGCGAGGAAATTTGTCCTCCACCTTCTCTCAGGTGTACCATTTAGCTTTGCCTGGAAGTTGTCCTTTCAACCCAAATTGCCAAAGGTCATGTTTCCCTTGTCTCGTAGTTTTGGACCTCTTCTGCAAAACTATATCTTCTATCAACTCTGCCTAAGCATCTAGTGCCAAATTCTCTACAGAAGGTAGGATTTGTTACTCTTCTTGATCTAACATGGAAGGTTCATAGAGCTTCATATTCTCTACATTCATAACTGAGTAAATACGCTTGTATGGGGGTAGAATGAGTCTATAGGTATTATCCCCCATCTTTTCCAGTATCTCAAAGGGACCATACTATAGAGCCTTTATTTTCTTACTAGGACCCTATAGCCTCTCCTTGTTCAATTGTAACCATATTCTATCTCCCACGTTGAATGACTTCTTTGTTCTATGTTGATCATGCTTGGCCTTATATTTTCCTGTGACTTTTGCAGTGTCTCTTGTACCTGAATATGGATTTGCCTAATCTTCTCAACAATTTTTTCAACCCTTAAGGCATCCCTTGTAAGATCCTTCCTTATTGCTCCTTGCTGCCCATAGGCAATATCCAAAGTTGAAGGTGGCAAATATTCAAAACGAATTTCAAATGGGGACTTATTAGTAGAAGTGTGGACTGCCTTGTTATAAGAGTGTTGTATATATACTAGATTTGCATCCTAGGTCTTTGGATGCTTTTGATTGTAACCTCTCAAAAGCTACACAAAAGTCCTATTGACTACTTCTATCTGCCCATTTGTTTGTGGATGGAAAGGTGTAGACCTCTTCAACTTTGTGTCCATCTTCTGCCATAATGTAGTCCAAAATGCACCAAGAAATCTTGTGTCTCTATTTGAAATGATGCTCCTTAGTATCCCAAAGTGCACCTAGACCTATCCAAAGAACAAGTTTGTTGCTTCTTGCCCACTGATGGTTTTTATACAGGGCATCATCACACTCATCTTGCTAAACCTGTCAGCTACCACGAACATGTAGTCATGCCCCTTCTTGGTTGTTGGTAATCCTCCCACGAAGTCCATGGAAATGCTTTCCCAGGGATAAGTGGGTACACGTAAGGGATGATGTAGACCCCATTTCCTATTACTAGGCTTGCTAATACAACAAAGCATGCATCATCCTATGAACCTAACTACCTGTTCTTGCATCTTGGGCCAATACACATATCTATGCAAGTTGGGCACTATCTTTCGTACACTAAAGTGCCCTACAACCTTGGAGGTGTGAGCCTCTTTAATCAATTGCAATTGCTCACCTTTAGGAACACATAACTTATCCACCTTGTAGAGTAACCTATCTTGGAGATGTTAGTCAATTGTGTTGTCACCATCATGCACATGACTCTAGCTTTGCAACTGCTAAAACAACTCTTTGAAGTCCTCATCCTTTGAATATGCCTCTCTGTATGTATCATGGCTGAATGGCTCCACGTGCATCAAAGTTCCCAAAGTTGTGATCTTTGCTGTGGGTGGGCTTGAAAGCATGTTGGCCAACTTGCTTGTGCAACCCTTCTTATATTTGACCACTAAATGAAATTACTGTAGAAACACCATCACTTGTAATGCCTAGTATGTTGTAGCTTACTATGGTATTTTAGGTATTGTAGTCGCTAGTGTGTGGATTATTGTCTCGTTTCCCATCAAATAGTTTTTCCACTTCTTTACAGCTTGCGTTAGGGCATAAAGCTCCTTGTCGTAGCTAGGGTAGTTAAAACATGCCCCCTAAAATACCTCAGAATGGTAGCATATAGGCCTTCCTCCTTGCATCAAGGTCGCTCCCATAACATACCTATTCACATCTATCTCCACTTCGAAGGGTTGCTGCAAGTTTGGTAATGTCAGAATTGGTGCTTGACAGATCTTCTTTAGCTCCTCAAATGCCCTATGCTAATTCTTTTCCCATTGGAAACTCTTGCCACTTGCTGTTATAGTGTGGAGTGATGCTGCTACCGCTGAAAACAAGCTATGAATTTCCTTTGGTACTGTGCTTCCCAAACAAAACTCCTAACCTTACAAAGGTTAGTAGGCACTGACCATTTCATGATGGCCTCCATCTTGGCATGATCTATTTTCAGCTCTCCTCCACCTATCACATACCCGATTACACCAAATACTGCTGTGCAAACTCACACTTCTTGAGATTTGCTAGGAGTTGGTGCTTCTTTAATGTCTACAACACCTGCTTCAAATGTGAGATGTGCTCCTCCTAGGTAGCACTATATACCAATATATCATCTAAATAGGTAATAACAAATGAATCTATAAAATGGTGCAATATATCAATCATTAACCTCATAAATGTAGCTAGGGCATTGCATATGCCGAATGATTTGACTAACCACTCATACAAACCTTGTGTAGTTTTGTAGGTGGTCTTCCAAGTATCTTCTTCTTTGACTCAAACCTGGTGATATCCAGACTTTAAGTCCAACTCGGTGAAGTATTTTGCTTGCTATAATTGATCAAACAAATCATCTATCCTGGGCAAAGGGTACTTGTTCTCGAGCATAATTTTATTCAACACACACTAATCAATACACATCCAAGTCCCATCCTTCTTTGGTACAATGATGATGGGTGAACGACATGGTGATGTATTTGGTCGAATTACACCCTGGTCTAGTGCTGCTGCAACTATTTCTCCACCTCACTTCTATAACAGACTGCCTATATAGCCTAATGTTTGGCAATGGGGAGTTCGACAATAGCTGGATCTTGTGCTCCACTTCCCTCTTGGGTGGTAACCCTCTAGGCTCTTGGAACACATCTTTGTATGCTTGTAGCAACTCTTCCATTTGTTATTTCTGTTTCTTAGTACACCTCTCCAGGGATACCTTGCCTCTTACTAGCTGATTTTTATGTAGCATTGAGAGGTATTCCCGAATGCCAAGAGGCCACCTAAATTGGCCTAGAAAAATTATCGAAATTAAAATAAAATAAATTTTATTTTTGGGTTTCATGTAGGCTCAAAAGGGACAAGTCAGTGCCACCATGAAATGGTGTGTCCCTTGGGGTAAATGCATCCATTCGAGTTGTATATATACACATGTTGTGACACTTCATTTGGCTCACTCACTCATCATCTCTCTTACATAGAAGACACTCATGGGAGCAGAAAAAAGAATTAAATGGCTAAAGTTTGGACTTGTTTTTTGGCACATATTTCTAGACATTTTATTGTAAATCTTGCTGAAGAAGAATTTCTCTTAGAAGAAGAGTCACTTGGTTTTAGTTAGGGTTTCCCAGGGAAAATTTGTTGTCTCTATTGTGCATGGTTGTCTCTTTATGATCTTATTTGTTTCTACTGCTTTTGCTGCATTATTGTTGAGATTTTCTGTGTATAATTGCTTAATGATATATGTGGCACAAGATAACTTAATTGAAGATCATTAGAAGTAATTATTAGATCAGAAAATTGGTTTCTACTGTGTTCATTGGAGAAAATTCGTCATGGTATCAGAGCCTTGTTGAGAGAACAACCACTAAAAAAAGTGTGAAGGACTACATCTTGTGGAGGATATCTTCCCTAGAACACCGTAGCCTAGAAGAGAAAGGACAAGTTTTTGAGTCATCGTTTGAAGGTTCGTTCTAAGTGCTAAAGGATTCACAGAAGGCCAAGTTTTGTTTTTGGAGTAGGCTGCAGGGCCTGCCTAGGCAAGCTGCAGTAAGCAAATCAATCTTGTGTAGGAGGTAAGATTTGAATTAATTTGTTCTAATCCTCATTGCATCACTAAGGGATGCAACTTACTCAAACTGGTGACGGTGATTGCATAACATAGCGTGACCATTTCAAGCTCAAATTCAAACTCTCTGTGGCATTGTTCGCCTATCCCGCCCCTATTTTTGATATTGCGAATTCAAATCATTGCTTTGTGGACACAACAAATGTTGCTTTCTGTTGGTCTTTTCACATAGCCAATACAATCCCAAGTGTGAACCATAGTTTTAAAACTCCGACTCCGACTTTGACTCGGCTGAGCAATGACTCCGACTCCGACTCCGAAATGGTAATGACTCGGCCGACTCGTTTTCAATGACTCGGTCGTTGTAAAATTTTAAAAAATACATTAAATATTTAGTTTTTTTATAAAAAAACATAATTTTGAAGATTTTGGTAAATAAGTATTTGTTGGTGCACATCTATTGATGATATTTTTTATTTGGAAGGAAAGGTAGAATTTAGCTTCAGGCTATCATAAGATTTATTAAGATTACAAATTCTAAGATTTATTAAAATTACAAATTTTAAAATGTTTTAAAACTGTGATATATTTATGAGATGTTACCTGTCTGGATTCTTTTATGTCTCTTGTTATATGAATTGAATATTTTCAAATCTGCACTCATACGCAGGTGGTTTAAACACTTCTTGATCTCATTACAGGAAATTCAATCATAGATTCCCTCAAACATTAAAAGTAAAAAAAAAATCAAAATGGATAATACTTTAAGATAGCATTTGGTCTCCAAATTCCATGTTCATTGGAAATTGAAAGGAAATTGTAACTTACTTTTTATCATAAGTTGTGTCATTGAAGTTGTGGAAAATTCCTATAACATTAAATGCCAAATATTTCGAGTATACAAACTCATCTAATAGATTACATTTCTAATCTACAGAGTCAGATCTTAAAAGATTCAGATACATTCAGGCTTGAATGCATATCTTCTAGATATACTTTATTTAATGCTGACTTGCTCAGTTCAAAATGCTTGCCTTCTGCAAATATTGCAATTACCGAACAATGCTACCCGGCCGTTTCATGTCGGACTCGGTCCGTTTTGGCCGAGTCAGCAATGACTCGGCCGAGTCATTCAATGACTCAGCCGTCCGAACCGGGTTTCTCACCGAGTCGATGCCCAGGGTATTGAAACGGACCAACTCGGCCGAGTCAATGTTGACTCGGCCATTTCTTAAAACACTGGTGTGAACACTTTCACACCATCACTGGAAATCAATTACGATGGCATTCATCAAAATCTCAGCCCCTCTCATGACCTTTACAGTACAAGGGGAATTCAAACAAAACACTTGGGCCGTCTACAATGGAATTTTTGTTTGCAGAGGGTGACTTTTAAGGTCCAATTGCAACTTTATATGTGCTTGATTTTACTGTGTTTATCATTCCTCTATGATTGATTTGACAAGGTTCATGTTGTGGAATCTAGTTACTCAGTATCTTTGCACCTTGTAGGTGGCATCCATGAGCATGGGCTTACGTATGCTAAGAAACCCAATTACATAGATTGGATAATTACTCGGCTTTTCATTTGGAAGAAATACAATCATCCCCAAACTCATATGGGCCTTCGCTTATCAAATCTAAGTCCTGAAGAAATTTGAGTCATCCCCAAACTCACATGGGCCTTCACTTATCAAATCTAAGTCCCAAAGAAATTTACGTGGTAACTCAATTTCTTCTCAAAACAACAATGGCAATTTGGAGAATGGTATTAGTGGTGATGATCAGATGAGAAGGTGACACAGAGGGATGGGATCCTTGTTTGGAGAGCTTTGACAATTACAATAAGCGGAAAGAGGACATACTCTGATAAGGTCATAAAGTCATGCACGGGATATGCACTTCTTTGGACTCTCATAGTCATCATGGGTCTTGCTAAATCCGGGACGACAATGTTGTTGAGAGCGCTTACAAGATTTTTGCCTTACACAACGAAGGTCTATGGGGAGGTGCTTATCAATGGGCAAAAGTTGTAACTCAATTATGCCACTTATGTGTTTGACGGGATGCAGAGAGAAGAATTCAAATTTCAAATCACATTGAATTTGCATTTCGAAGATTCAGTTTGAAGCTATGATTGCTTTTTTGAAACCTGAGAGGGTAGTTTGATGATAACTTATTCAGTTTCGAGATTAT
Organism: Pinus taeda; assembly: GCA_000404065.3. Taxonomy (NCBI): domain Eukaryota; kingdom Viridiplantae; phylum Streptophyta; class Pinopsida; order Pinales; family Pinaceae; genus Pinus; species Pinus taeda. The sequence goes on from APFE031230380.1 coordinate 8,420, forward strand.
GCTTTACACAATCTACAGTATCGATGATGACATCTTTTTCAAGTATGACATAAAAACTATTTTGAAGTTTTGAGTACAAGCACAAACCTACATTTGACATGGAGTCAAATCCTTGTTTATTGTCCACATTAGATATGGTTAACTTGATTTGGAATTTGGACCAAAGGGGAGTTGTTAATTTGATTAGTAGCTGTATGCCTCTTTGATTCATCCACCAAGGGATATCTTGAAATTGTACAAGGGTAGACTTGGTGTTGATACTAGCTTGTTGTTGACCCTTTTGTGTATCTAGATAACTCGATGAATAGTTCACTCCATAGGATGAAGAAACCCTAGTCCTTATAGATCATGCAAGAAAGGGAAGCATCATGCATTAGCAGTTGATGTTGAGAACGAGGATGAGCATCCACCTGAAAAGAAGACAAAGGAATCCAAACTTAATGAGATTGTAGATGGACTTCATTGACTTCTGCAATCAGGCAAGGATCAAGAGGGAGTTGACAATTCCCTACAATACAACCCTCAACAGTTTCTTAGTTAAAAGATAAGTAGCTTATATTTTTTCTGCCCTGATAAGTCTTATTATTCTTTTTGTTCAACCTCTTGTCCTTGTATTTTGCTTGGTTATGATTTTTCTTCCATGACCTCCTGAATGGAGGAAAGAATGGGTACATTGTGGTAACTACCATTGCAACGATTTATGCAATAACAAGCAGCATATTGAAGTTTATGACAAGAGGGTTTTCACATAAAGAGAAAGTGGACTACGAGAAGATTTTTGCCCTTGTCACTGATGGTAAAACTCTTTGGCTTGAGCATAGACTCAGGAAGAAGTGATCAATGTTCAAAAGGGAGGACATCCAGGATTGTGCCAGATGACCAAAAGAGCTTCTGGTTCAGAGGGAGTAGTAATAACAGGACTTACTCAAGTGACAAAGGGAGAAACAATATTTGCTTCCGTGATAGAGGGAGCAACCGAAACTACCACAAGAAGACCTGCTTTAGAAGCTAGAAGGACATGGCCGAGCCATTTCATTCGAGACATGATATAGAGAGCAGCAAGAGAGCTCCAATACATATCCACAGATGAGTAGATTGTGGACATACTTCAAAGAAGAGCTTAGTATGATGCTGAATGTCTCCCTCATTGGAAGGAAATTATGAGGTCATTACAGTATTGGGCTGACGATCTCTTGAAGCCTTAAAGGACTTTGGATGGGTCATAAAGGACTTTGACGAAAAGGAGATGAATACATTTACCTTCGAAGCTAAAAGGACTTGGCTCCTAGAAGTATATGGCTAGGGCATAAAGGACATTGACTAGAAAGTTGAATGGCCCAAGGTATTTATTGAGGCAATTATAGGATACATTCACCTCTGAAGCCAAAAAGACTTGGCTAGGTTGACCAGAGGTGAATGTCTTAGGGAAATTATAGGATTGGACAGATCTTCTCCTTAGAAGTCATAAGGACATGGTTGCTAGAGAGACTTGGCTGTGCCAACTGAAGGAGATAGATGTAATTCACCTTTATAGCCAAAAGGACTTGGCTAGGTCATAAAGGACTTTGACTAGAAAGGTGAACGATCTAAAGGAATATTCGCTCCCATGAAGCTAGAAAAATTTGGATGTCTAGGCTTGGTCATGACCAAAGGAGATTGATGCATTTGCCTAAGGAGCCATAAAGGACTTTGGCCAACCCTGGATATATGAGGAGTTACATTGCCCACTCCAGGATGGAGTTATCTATAAACATGCATCAATATGGAAAGCTCATAAACTCTTCTTAAGGAAGGAGAAATTTTAGTTAAAGGAGAATCTGTTGGAGCCAAGGAGAATACATCCCTCGCTAAAAGGGAGTGTTGATTTTTGTGTAGCACTGGGAGGTATTCCTGCATGCCAGGAGGCCACCTAAATTGGCCTAAAAAAATTATGGAAATTAAAATAAAATAAATTTTATTTTTGGGTTTCGTGTAGGCTCAAAAGTGACAAGTCAGCCCCACCATGAAAGGGTATGTTCCTTGGGGTAAATGCACCCATTCGACTTGTATATATACACATGATGTGACACTTCATTTGTCTCGCTCACTCATCATCTCTCTTATATAGAAGACAGTCATGGGAGCAAAAAAAAGGATGAAATGGCTAAAGTTTGGACTTGGTTTTTTGGCATAAATTTCTAGACATTTTATTGTAAACCTTGTTGAAGAAGAATTTCTTTTAGAAGAAGAGTTGCCGGGTTTTCTCCCAAGTTTGTGTTTCCCAAGGAAAATTTGTTGTCTCTATTGTGCATGGCTGGCTCTTTATGATCTTATTTGTTTCTACTGTTTTCGTTGTATTATTGTTGAAATTTTCTGTGTATAATTGCTTAATGATACACGTGGCACTAGATAAATTATTTGAAGATCATTAGAAGTAATTATCAAATCAAAAAATTGGTTTCTACTATGTTCATTGCAGAAAATTCAGCATTACTGACTTTTTTACACACTGATTTTCTCTTAAAAATAGTTAAACATGCTTCTTGTTAGAATTGATCAGTTTTTTTGGCTTGGTTGGCACTTACCAGTGAAAATTTCAACTTGCCTTTATGTGCATTGATGGTGAACAATTTTCCATCCTTGACGAGCTGATATTGGTTGACTCTTCACATGAAGATTGTATCTCACATATACATGTAGGGATTTCCAAACACAACTCGACATACATCAAGGGGAACCACATCTAGTTCTACTTCATCAATAAAATCGACACAGATAACAAACCTAATTTTGCACAATTTTGTTACCTTTAACTTTGCATCCTTATTCACCCATCCCAATGGATATGGGATTGGATGATCATGAACTTCTAGTCCCAATTTGTTGACCAAGTCTGCTACAATGAGATTTACCTGTAATCTTGAGTCAAATAGAGCATCAACCTTTGTCTTCTAGACCTATATCTTTATGTGGAAGAGTTTGGTCATTTTTTCTCTTCCTGCTACTGAAGGCTACTCAGATTCACCTCCTACTGCACTCACCTATAAACGCTGTTCTCACCCACGTCCGAGCTCCTTTCATCTTGGTTGCTCAAATCAGTGGCCATAAGATTCTTATCTTTCTTTTTGTTCTTTGCGTTAAGCTTTGGATGTAGCTTCCAACACTTCTCCTCTCTATGATCATCAACATTATAGTGGTTGTAGTAGTTGCTAGGATCTTTGCACTGGTGTACTATGGCTGCCATCTTTTTATCTTTTCCCCCTTTCCACTTCTTCTTCTCTTAGAAGCATCCTGTTGTTCTTCCTGCTTCGATCCACTTGATTACCCTTTCTCTAGGCTTATGTTCTTCAGGTATTGTGCTTGTACACAAGCCTTGTCCACCTATTTGTGCTTTAACAACATCACTTGCTTTCGCAGATGGTTGTACAAACCCCCCAAATACTTGAAAAGTACATATGGGTTCTTTGGGGAGATACCTAGCATTATGGTCATCTTTTTAAATTCTGTGGTGAACCCCTATACACTTTGCCCTTGTTTTTGCATGAAGTGGTGCCACTAGATCCATTGGTCCTCTACATACTCAATAGGGTAAAATTGTGACTTTATGACTATTTTAAATTCCTCCACATAGTCACTAGAGGATCTCTCTCCAACCTCAAGGTTTCCTTGTGGATTTCCCGTGAGGTTAGGGCATGGCCCTTGATTTCAACCAGTGTTTTACAAACCGGCCGGGTCAGAACCAACCCGGCCGAGTCGTTCCGGGTCGATGGCTTGGGAACTGACTCGGTAAAAAAAACGGAACGGTCGGCCGAGTCAGCAATGACCTGGCCGAGTCACTCAATGACTCGGCCGGGTCATTGCGGGTCCGCTAAAAAACGGCCGGGTCACTGGCGGGCACGAACCGGACGCAACAGCAAAGTGTTAAACCGTTTTTTTGGGGTTTTGTAATTGGTTTTAGGGTTTTGGTGGACTCCAAACAGCATTACAATATTTCTAAAACATCTTTGGGGTCCATATCCCCCTCCTAAAAGCTATTTAACTCACCCAAGAGCTCTCATTCTCTCACAGCAGTCTTGTGCATTTGAGTGAGAGTCTTCTTTGAGAGTTAGTGAGCAGTTCTTGAGCTTGTTTTGGAGCAGCAGTGAGGAGTCTTGGAGGAGCATTGTAGCTGGAGTGAAGAGCTTCTTGGGCAACCATTTGGAGCAGCATTAAGGAGCTGATTCTTGGAGCAAGCTTGAGGAGGCAGTTTGTGCCTGGAGGTATTTTTTTTCACCTCTATAAATCTGTTTTTGCCTAGTAAATTTGAGGTGCATATCTAGAAAGCTTAGAGACTGTTTTTTGTCAAATAAATGAACATTG
>APFE031230382.1:4462-16789 GCA_000404065.3 Pinus taeda
ATCTCCTTGCCATACTTCCGTACCAATAAATTAATGCATAAGCCCCAGGTCCTTCATCTCAAAATCTCTTGCAAGATATTATTTGCAATATTTAATCATCTTCTCATCACCTATTAGAATCAAATAATTGACATATAATACAATAATCAAAAATTTTCCTTCAACCACAATGGTAAAGGGTCACATCTACTTCACTTTTGGTGAATCCCAACCTAGTGAAATAACTATCAATCCTGGTGTACCAAGCACGGGGTTCTTGTTTCAGTCCATAGAGCACTCACTTGAGTCTGCACACATGTGACTCTCTGTTGAAGGTATCAAATCATTATGGTTACTCAATATACACCTCTTCCTCAATCATGTCATTGAGGAATGATGTCTTTACATCCATCTAATGTATCTTCCATCCCATCTGTACTAACAGTGCTAGAATAGATATGATTGATGAGTACCTTGCTACAGGAGAAAAAGTCTCATCATAATCAATTCCCTCCACCTGAGAGAACCCTATAGCCACAAATTTGGCCTTGTGTTTCTCCACACTCGCATTTGCTATTTGCTTTACCTTGTAAATCCATCTGGAACTCACCACTAACTTTTCTACTAGTCTTGGGACCACCTCCAAAACATTGTTTCTGATAATGGAGTCATACTTCTCAACCATGGCATTAACACAGACTGGTTGTTTCGTTGCTTCCTCGAATGAGGATGGCTCAATCTCTACACTCTCGCTCATCAGAGCCATGTAGCCAATGTACCGCTTTGGTGACCTGCTCTACCTGCATTGTGATGTGGGTGCTCCCACATTCTCTCTAGCATCATGCAATAACCTGCCAGCCTCTCTGGTGCACTTTCTCCCATCTTTGGAAGTCTTTGCATGAGTGGGTGATTCCACTCTCTGCTCCTTTGCATGTGGCGCTCCACATCATCCTAAGATTCCTCCTTTGGAGTTAAAATCTCCTCAACTACATGTAGTTTAATCTCCCTCTCAAGGGAACATCTCATGGCCTTCTCTTCATTGAACTTTACATCTCTACGAACCACTATCATCCTGATAGATGGAAGGTACACCAAATAGTTGTGAGGTGTATCATTGTACCCCAAAAATATGCCTAACGCAGTTATTGGCTCTAGCTTTTTCCATGCATCCTTGGTAACATGACATTATATTGATGAACCAAAGATCCTAAAGTGTGCCACATCTGGTTTCATCCCTGAAAAAGCTTCTTCTGGTGTAATCATCTCGAGAATACAATGAGGGATTCTGTTATGCAAATGAACAACTGTGTTGAATGCTTTGGCCCACAAGTGCAATGGTTGGCCCTGATCATGTAACATCGCCTGTGCCACTCCCAAAATACTTTTGTTCTTTCTATCAGCCACTCCATTCTGTTGTGGGTTATGAGGTTCTATCAACTCCCATCAAAATTCCTTCAAAAGCATAGAAGTTCTTGAATTCATTCGACACATATTTTCCATCATTATCTCTTCTAAGATCTTTAACTTTCCAGCCAGTATATTTCTCAACAATTTCTTTAATTCACAAAATTTAGAGAGCATTTGATATTTGTTCTACATGAAGAAAATCTAGCACTTAGAGAAAAAAAATCAACAAATATTACATAATACCTATTTTTGGTCGTGGATGTTGTCGAGAATGTCCACGCACATCTGAGTGAAATTGATCAAGGATGGCTTGTGCTCGATTGCCTTTTCCATGAAAGGAATCTTTGGTGTACTTCCCCAATGTACACCCTTTTCATGTGTCTCTCTGCTCTAGTGTACCCTTGGAAAGTCTTGTATAAATTTGTTTCATGATCTTCAAAGATCTATGGTGCAAGTGACAAAATATTCTATGCCACAACTCACCGATGTCTCAGCTTTGCACCTTCTTTAATTTAGTGCTCAAAGCAATGCAATCTTATATCTCCAATTTTTAGAGGTTCCTCACTCAAACCCTAATCTGCTTCACCTTTCTTGTGGCTATGTGATGAAGGAAAGCCTTTCCCATACTAAATATAACATCATCCAACTTGGAAACAGAAACCAAGTTCTTATTCCAACCCGAAACATACATGACATCTCTTAATGTGAGGGGAGAACCATACTCCCTCTAAAAGGTAACAGTACCAATGTTGGTTGTTCTATACCTCCCATCATGTCCCATCTCATTGTGCATTTGGAGGTCCTTCTCCTCAAATTTACTGAACATCTCTTTGTTGTCGATCATATGGAATGAGGCTCCACTATCCAAGTACCACACACTATCCAACACTGATGAAAGCATGCAAGCGATGAGGGTGAAATCCAATTCGAATTGTGAAGTAAGAGCTTCACCTACCACTCCTCCTGAGGGCCTCTTACTGACCTTCTTGTGTGGACACTTTGTAGCATAGTGTCTCATCTCATGACTTCTTTGACATGTACTTATTCGTTCCACCTTGACTGGAATATGATTTGGAATGGAATGACTTCCCTTTTCTTTTCTTCACCTTTCCAACTAAATGTTAGGACAAAGTCCCCTAGGGTCAATTTTGGGGCTAAAAGCCCAAGTTGTGGGGAAGAAAGCCCAAGTTTTTGTATGTGAAGTGTAAAGTCTCCGAAATTTTTGGTAGCAGAGCACGTAGATGTAAAGAGTCATAAAGGGTTTTAACCTTCTATTTTATGTAAGTTGTATTGGCTTTAGAAGATCTACCCATGGTCCTAAGACCATGGGAATGTACAAAAAGGAGAGTCGTAGAGGAGTCTAACGTAGTTTTTTTTACGATGATGAATGTAAGGGGTAGTTAGGAGAAAAATTGAAGGGTTTTAGAGTAGAAGAAAGGCTCTGCAAGGTAGAAGTCCGCAGCTGAGTATGCGGACCCCTACAGTTGAGTGCGCAGGGTAGTTTGAGTCTGTAAGAAGAGCTGAAGCATTAATAAAGAAGATTACTCTAGAAATACCTATGTTTGATCTATTTACCTCTGTATGAATGGATGTGATTATGTTATGATGAATACTGGGTTTATGATTTAATGCTATATTGATGCGTGAATTTGTATGTTTTACATTATTATATGAATGCAAGTAATAATATCTTCTTACATGAATAATATCTTAACGCATGCTAAAGATATCAGAAACTTAAGCCAATCTAGATAATAACAGACCTAGGAGTGATTACAGAGGCACATAAGTGGTTGATTCACCTATTTAGGGTCCGTGAACGATAGTCATAGACCTTCGAAAAGGTCTAGGGAATGGTAGGAGGAAGTTATCGATAAGCCTCAAGGGCTTATCAATCTGCACAAAGGTAGATAAAGGGGTACAAAATGACATCATAACCATCTCTGGGTGCGGAAACTTGGTTCCATCATCCCCCCTACTGCTTCGAGTGAGACTTCAGCCCACGCTCTGCAGATTAATTTCGAAAGGGCTAGTAGTGTAGGGATTTGTTTGGCTATCTTAATACTGAACCTGGGTCAAGGCCCACTAAGCCAAAAAATGGTTTCATTTCCGGGACAGGGATTTGCATAAATATATGTGTGATGTCGCATCACTGGAATCCAACTAAGAAGGAAATTGAAGATTGGTTGGATAGAAAGATCCACGAATTCACGGCGCAAGAGAACAAGAACCTATGATTGATGAAAGAACAACGGTTGGATAGGTATCTGTACATAGAGATACATCAAATTTTCTTTTGTTCTTTCCTAGTCAAATTATACGAGTGGATCGCTAAATTGGCAGATGTCCAACGAAGGTGGAGGCTTCATGCTCTGATAGTGTGGACCCCAGAGTTAGTGCAGAGACTGGAAGCCTCTGAAGATAAGATTACACACGATGCTGATCAGTGGCTTGATCGTATCATAGGAATATTTGTGATAGAGTTCACATTCGATACCTCAGTTAGCTACATCGAAGCAAAACGACACTTCTTCAAAGGACCGTGAGGTAAGTACTTAAGGTATTTGAATACTTGGATTAAAATGCTCTTGTGTGAAAAGCAAGTTATGCAATTACCTTGATGCTTGGGGCTACGCGAAGTGGAAACTTATTCAGTGATAGAAAAGGAATGTAACCTGAATATAGCCCGTTGATTGAGCCTCCTCTGAGTGATGACAAAGAAGCAGCACAGGCTTCTCCGCAAAGCGCTATCCAGTCAATAAGGCGAGGGTTCCCATGAATACCACATCTACCCACACCACCTCCATATTCACCTCCACCACATACACCTTTTCCCACACTGCCATCACCTTCACCACTGTTCAATATGGTGAATTCAATAAAATTGCCCATTTTCAAGGGCTTGGGGAATGAGAACCCGGACCAGTTTTGGTTCATTGTTAAGGCTGTGTGGGAAGCCAAAGGCATTATAGATGACCATATGAAGAAATATACACTGGTCACTACTTTACAAAAACGTGCACTAACATGGTACATTAAATATGGCATTGATAACCCGATGGCTATGTTGGCAGACATTCAGACTGCGCTGAATAAGGAGTTCAGTAGGCCCAAGTCTGAAGCACAATAAATTGTTGGATTCAAGGATATCATGATGAAGCCTGGTGAGACACCCTAGGAGCTGGATCAGAGATTGAAGTGCAAGATCCGTGAAGCTAACATGAATCTTATGGATGGGCAGCACCGCGAATGGTTTGTGACTTCGCTCTTTCCTCATCTGAGGGTTTCTTTATCATAGCAAAATATTTTTACCCAGGTGGAGGCACTGGAAATTGCAATGAGACTACACGAGACACCGATTCAAGATGCCGCTTTAGGAGTTTAGAAGATTCAAGCGGAGTTGCAGAATCTTTGCCTAGAATTCCAAATTCTGAAGAAGGATAGAGTGGCTCGGCCAGAGGTGCGTGAATAGGTTTGGTTTTTGAAATGTAAGAGTCAAGGGCATGATAAAGATCATTGCCCTGTCTTTGTGAATTATGTTGCAAGAGGAGGGTCGATGCCTCTGAGGCCATAAGCTCAAGCAGGGCCAAGTGCAGGGCCCACACTGTGGTGTGATATATGTCAGGTAGCTGGAAAACATGTGACGGATAATTGCCACTTGTTGCAAAAATTTGTACAAACACCGCAACGACTCTTCTACAACTTTTTCCAATCAGTGGGCCACGATGAGTGCAATTTCCATAGTTATGAGTTAATGATGGAGAGAATTCCTGTGTATCGAGTGCACATAGAATCTCAGCCTCCAAATCAAGGCATTGGGGGGTCGCGAGGAGGATATCATGGGCGCAGACAAGGCCGAGGTGGAGGAGGACCAGTGAGAGGTCAAGGGCATGTTATTTGCTACAATTGTGGAGGTCCAGGACACTATGCGCAAGAATGCACAAACCCGACGCGCCTGTCATACCGATTTTGTACCCAGTTTGACCATGCGATAGAAGACTACCTTGTATTAATATCTGAGATGTGTGAAAAGGGGATAGAGCCTTAGCAGCCTACACAGAACCTACAGATGATGAGGGTTGAACCCCGCGAGGAGGACCCCAATGTGAATATTGTGTTGCGAAGTGGAATGACAACTGGCAAAGATAAGGGAAAGAAACCTGAAGAAGGTGAATTGGTCCACAAAGCTCCTGAGAAGGAGGTTTTCTTTGATTTGGAGCACGCGAAGGAAACCTTCATGGAAGCAAAGAAAAGCTTCGTCAAGACTTCTACCTCAGGAAGTCAAGATAAGCACTCTGAAGAAATGGACCATCCATGCTTACTACATTTTTTGTTACCTGTATGACGCTGCTACGCAATAGCAAGGCCATAAATGGATTACAGGAGTTGATCAATAAATGTGTCGGTAATGCTCTTGAGGGACTGCATGTGGTCAGGAAAATTGGTAAGAATAAGGCAAGAACAGGGTGGGAGATAAAGCTCACTGCGCAGATAGGAGAGTACAAAATGGACCAAGTTTTCTGGATCTTGGGTTAGATGTGAATGTTTTGCCAAAATAGACATGAGAGAGAATGGGGTGACTTCTGCTGGAGTGGTCTCCTTTTCAATAGAGGATGGCAAATCAGCAAAAGATTATCCACATGAGAAGATTATAGGGAGTGATAGTTGATATTGAAGGCTCGAGCGCATTGGCAGATTTCGAAGTAATAGAGATTATCGATGACAACAATCCCTACCCCACACTCCTTGGGATCAACTGGGCTATCGACATGAACAGGGTGATCAATTTGAGGAAGTGGATGATTTCATTTGAAAGAAAATTGCTCTGCATAGTAGTACCTTTGGACACTCCAGAAGGACCACGTTATATTGAACCAGACCGTGATTATGAAAGTGACGATAATTTGGACTAGATTTATAGGATAATGATGTAAAATCAAGATGGTGTAAATCTGACAGCTAATGGATGTATTGCATGGGACCACGAGAGCTCCTGCACCTCATATTTGGATGAGGAATTGGAACACTGGCAGAATAGATTGCACGAAGTGTCTACACTATGATGTAACATGATGACCAAATCACTACGATGTGTATCATCAGAGATAAGAAGTCTGCCTTACTATGATGGTTTAACTGACGTTGATAAATTTCTAGATGCGTTTGAAAGGGAAGTACCAGAGAATCATTTCTTCCAAGCCTTGGACTTGGCATTGCGTGCTATGCCTGTAAGATGGTGGGGTACACATAAAGGCAATTTCGATGGATGGCCCGAATATAAAAGAATGATGAGGGTGTATTTTGGTCACCCAAAAGTACGATTAAGAGAGAGATATGATGGGAGGAGTGATCCACTTGATCACTTAGCAAAATGGACAAATGCCTATGGAGCAAAATCACAACTAGAGTGGGTACATATGTTTTGTCACACCTTAGATGTAATAACTATGAATTGGTACTTGGAGACAGAGCTCTGCTATGGCATGGATGAATGGGATATTCTGAAACAAGGATTCTTGATGATTGTTACCTGCATGGGGCTTGACCCAGGTTTAGCGTTAGTTAGCCAAACAGATCCCTACACTACTGGCCCTTTCAGCATTAGCTTGTAGAGCACGGACCAAAGTCTCACTCGAAGCAGTATGGGGGGATGCTGGAGCCACGTTTCCGCACCCTAAGATGGTCGTGATGTCGATTTATACCCTCTGTTCCAACTTTCACACAGGTGACTAAGTTCTAGGGATCTTTCAATCTAGCCCTTTATTCCACCCTTCAGTACCTCTGTGAAGGAGTACGATTGACCTTCGCGCAACGTTAACCCGTGATCTAGGTACTTTCACGCTGTTATGTCAACAGGTTGTATAGGTTCTCGAGTTATATTAAGTTTATTACTTATCTTACTAAACAATTGCAGTTAGCACCACATGAACAGATATTCTTACTTGCGTTTGATTAACTAATACAGTCACATACATTCGCGCATCACATGAACAGTGTAAATTAAACCCAAACTGCAATATAACTAGATGTATAAACACGAAATAAATACACAGAATTTGCAGAATACTTCTCTTTATTGATATCTTCAGATTATTACAGACTCTATCCGCCCTGTGCACACAGCTGCAGGGGTCCGTGCACTCAGCTGTGGACCTCTACCTTATGCCTCTACGCACTCAGTTGCAAATCCTCTACCTACGCTAAGTCCCGAAATGCTTAGACTTCACTATCAAGACTCTTCCCTTCATTATTTGCTAAATTTTTCTAACTACTTAGAGCTTACTTACTTAGCTCCTTTTATACAATCCCATGGTCTACAAACCATGAGTGGATCTTTACAACTGACTTTACACTTTACAAAATAAGGGTGGACAACCCTTTATGACTCAAGACATCTTCACGCTCTGCAACCACAAAATGTAGAGACTTTACAACTTTATTACAAAATTTGAACCAAAACATGGGCTTTTAGCCCCAAAACTATCCTTGGGGGATCCGTTCCCAACAGGCCCCCAACACAAACATTGTGACTCACCCTCGAGTCACTCTACAGGAAAGGAGATCTTAGCATGAAAACCTCCCAGCTAAACCTGTATGACCACAACCTCGGCAGTGCATTGTGCGGTCACCTACTTCACTTCTTCAACCATCTGCTTGGTCATTGCTCTTAAATTGTCGGCCTAAAGCTTCTACTGAGTTGCTTGCAGATTCGCAAGATTTCTTTCAATAGAGGCTATGACCATGTAAGCCTCATCCAACCAGGGCTTCAATCGTGCCTTCAGCACTGCCTCCTTGTGCTGCACTGCATCTACCTGTTCTTTCAACTGCTTGGCCTCCTGCAACTTTTCCAATCTCTATGTGAGTGCGATGGTTCACACTATGTCTTTTACCTCGTCATAGTTCTATTGTAGTTCTCCACTTCTGTCTCCAGCCACTATACATTAGGGTCCTCCTACAAGCTTGTCAGGACCTCAAATGATTATTCAAAAAGTTGTGTGCAGTCTGTTACTGCACTGTAGACTGCCACTATTGCCTCTGTGATAGCGATTTCACATTGCTCCTTTACTTCTAGCGAAGTTGAAGGATGGGCCTTCAACTGTAATTCAGTAATTTGTAGGTTCAACTCCAGTTGAACCCTAGCCATCTCTGTGCGAACATCACGCACCCTTGTAGCAAGCTTGTAGACACGCACCTCAACCAATTCTTCCTTAGGAATGGCCAACTCTGGGACCATTTAGCATGCCTCCTCCATGACCTAAATTATACGCTTGTTTTGGTAAGTTACCTTGGTCACAGCGGTGATGCTAGAGTCTCATTGTAGGGCCATCTTCTCATTGTTAATCCACTAATTGTTGATCACCTATAGAGCGCGGTGTTCACAGGCCCTCAGCTCCACGTTCACTCCATCCTGCAATAGGTGGAGTGCCTCGTCGTGGATCACTACCAAATTCAACCCCACTCCCTTGAGGGCATTGACAGTGGGCCTATCAACTTCATTCTTCGTGGTCAGTGCTCCATCAGGAAGCACTATCGCACTGTAGACCTTCGGGCACAGCATCTCGGTAGCTTCTAAAGTGCCAATAGAGAGGCTGGTGGACACCGTGCCAGCCTGTGATGCGTAGGTCTGCAACTCCTGCAGACTTGTCTAGATGGCCCCTAATATTATTTGATGTTGTTGCTCAAACTGTTGTAGGGCCTCAGTAGTGACATCTCACACTGTGTCTCCAATGTCTTGCAAATCGCCCTCTGTGAGGGTGATTGGGTCCAACGATGTCTAAGTGGCCTTGGATTTCTTCCTGGACCCTCCTTTCTCTTATTCATATGGACACTTGATGTAGGTGGACGTCGCCTGTGGTTCTGCAACGTGCTACTATGTTTTCTCGTTTGTCTCTTCGTCTGTCTCAAGTGAAGGGGACCTCGCGCCTTTCTCAAAGCCCCATTCTATTCCACCTGTTTTCTTTTTCATCTGCTGAACGACATCGCACTCTGCTTGGGCCTTGTCAGTGGCCTCCTTCTTTCATTTCTCATCCTACTGTGCCATCTTGAGCTTGGCCTCCTCCTTCTTGTGTTGTGTGGCGAACTTACTCACCCCCACCGCCAAGTCTGATGTTGTGCATCACTCTTCCGGCCAGCAATCAAGTACTGCATCAATGGGATCATCTATTGCCATATAATGCAAGTCATACCATGTCTATACAGGGTCCTTCCGTGTCCTGATTGACACATGGTGAAAATCTGCCTTGAACTCCACGTAGCCCTGCAGGTTGGAAAACAAAGTAGGCGAAAACTACGGTTTGCAATTGATGGCCATGCGGATGTTCATCTCCATCAAGATCTAGAAGATCTTGTTTTCCTTGATCCGTTGTGTATCCTTGGTCGCCCAAAGTGAAGCATACTTCGCTGCTTCTAGTAGATCCAGTGCGACTAAGGGGAATTGACTGTCCTCTGACAGCTCCCATGCTACCAACACAATACACAATAAGAGCCACATGTAGTGGAATGTCTTGCTAAGCTCCTGTGCCTCGCAATAGTTCACAAGGAACTCACCGCAGGGATAGTGCGCCCAATTGAATTTGATTCCTTCATCGCATTGGGCCACTAATGTGACGACAGGTGCGGGCACCTCATCTACACGACACTTCCTCATGACCTTTTTGACCAAAATCTACGTGGCCGCCTTGATTGCAAGGTCACTGATACTTGAGATGGCATAGCCCTGTAGCTTCTTCACAAGCTTAAATTTTTCCTTCATGGCCTCCACAAGGGCTTGCTCGCCACCTTTTCCACCAAACATCATGGCTAGATTTTCTCCTATGTAGGGCAGCTACGTGATCCTATGGATAAATCTATCAGTGATGGCTATTGGCTTCTCCAACCACAAACACCATCATGCGCCAAAAATAGCAGTTGCTTGATGACCAATACTATAATCGGGGTGTGGTTGTAATGCATCACCCATAGCAGGTTGAATAGACCTACTTTTTCTACTCCCCTGAGCCACTTCTGCAGTTAAAATGCAGTCATCCCAGTGGTTGTGTCGATAACACAGTGCACTAACTGCTCAGTCACTAAGTGCAAGAACTTCTCATGGTCAGCTAAGTCCCAATCTTCGAGCTTTAACAGAGGAACCCACCCCAAGCGCAATCCTTCAAAGACAATCTTGTCCGGTAGTAGAGGAGTTTGTAAGGGGACCTTGCTCTCATCTATGTCTTTTGGCACCTCATTCTTTCCCTTGTGCGGAGGGACGTACTCAGGCAACTGAGTAATAGGGTCAGCGCCTTGGACGTCAACTTCCTCCACATCTATCCCCAAGTCCTCATAATCCATCAGGTTGTCCTTCATTTCTTACTCCTCCAGCTCCAAATTGATGGCTTTACCCTTTTCCAGTGTGGTAGGCTTGTTCTTTGGTGGGTTTCTTCTCAGCGATGTACGCACCGGTATCACAGGCTGCTTTCCCTTCTTATCCTTCGCATTGTCCTTGGTTGGGGTCGGCTTCGATCTAGGTGTCCATGGTGATTTGGGAACTTCCACTAATACCTCTACAACCTCCGAGGAAGCTTCTTTTGCCTCCCTAACAACCTCCGGCATAGCCTCCTTGGCGGTCATTGCTACGGTTCCCATAGCCTCTACGAGTTTCGACATGATGTTATGAAATAACTCTTGTGTCACCTTTAGCAATGTCTCAAATACTAAACTGGCTATCAAAGCTTTGAAGTTCTCGCGATTCATGTGTTCCTAAGAGCTCAACAACTTAATTCTCAAAATGCCAAGTGTTTTTCGCTGGGCAGCCACCTATAATTTATAGGGCATTTTGAATTCAAATCCGACTATTCCCCCCACATTTGGTTCATTAATGTTGGATTCACGGTAGATTTTCACAGATCTGACCCATAAATTTCATCTTAAATGTCAGTAACCTGCTCCATTTGGATGCATTTCTACCTTCAAATCATGAACAGTTCTTTTAATGGTCACTTTCCAGATGACCTGTGCAATTTCTCCCTGGATAGTGCAACTCCCTTCGCACTATTGTGATCCCTGCGACACTTCCTTGCTTCACACAATCCTCCAATCGCGCAGCTCTCCAACCCGGGTAGTGTAGTTTATAGTCTCATGCCTCCTTTCAGCTACCTGGAGTGCTAAGACTATGCTACCCTCATATACTCACACGGCTGAACCACTAGTGTATGGCTTCAATTAGCTGCCATTCACCTTTCATTGGAAGGGATCTTCATTTAATTTAGCCAACTGAACTGCTCCACTGTCGATAATCTCCTTAATGACATAGGGCCCTAACTATTGTATTCTAAATTTCCTTATAAATTTATCAAACTTACTTTCATATAACAAAACCAAGTCATTTACCTTAAAGGTGTGTAGCTTAATGTGTCGATCATGCAATGCTTTTTCGCACTGCTTTTGGACATGTTGGTGGAATCCAGCTAGAAATGTCTCTTCCTCAAGCTCAGCTAGCTATGCAAGCCTCTCTTCTAGGGCTCCATGATCCATCATACCCATGAGTGCCACTATGCGCAGACTAGGCATAATGTATTCCATGGGAATCACTGCTTCAACACCGTATACAAGCCTAAAGGGTGTCCATCTAGTCAACTTTTTGCATGTCGTCAGATAGGCCCATAGTACTGTAGGTATGCGTAGGTCCCAATCACTTAACTAAGCATTGAAAACCTTGGTCAGATCATTCTCCAACACTTTATTGAATGCTTCCATCGTCTCATTAGCCTATGGGTGATAAGGCATGCTCTTTTAGTGATATACCTAAAATTCCTCCGCCAACACGTTGATCGTCTCATTCAGAAAGTGTGTACCACGATCACTCATCAAAATCTTTGGACACCAAAATTGCTTCAGTACATACTCAAAGAGGAACTTCGCAGTAGTCACGCCTATGAAATCCTTCATAGATTGTGCCTCCACCCA
>APFE031230385.1:0-26201 GCA_000404065.3 Pinus taeda
TTGAGGAGGATGCAACAAGCTTTGATGCAGAGGCTGGCAATCTGCTAGAAAATCACTGAAGCTTGAGTACTTGACAAGGCAAGACATGCTGTTGTGAAAGGTTGGTAGGGAAGCTCCAAAACGAAGCTAAGGAAAACTTTTGGAGGGTGGTTGTAGCCGCTACAACATTATGTATGCCCTTATTCAATACTATAATGTCACGTCGTATGGTTGCATGTAACATGAATCACTACTTCTATCTTGAGAAGCGTGATCAAAGGAAAATTATCTCCTCCTCTGAAAAGATGCAGGAATGCATAGGTCACACTAGATGAAATCAACATAATATGTTCTCATATGAAAATGAAGTGGTTTACAGTAATTTAGAGGAACTCTGGTTGGAAGCTCCTGGGAATGAAATGTGTGAAGAAAGGAAGGAAGAGATTGTGGACTATGTAACCATGGAAAAGGAAACCAACATCCGAGGACTAGAAGATTTGACTATAATCGCCCAGAAATATGTGAAAACTTTGATGGAAATCTGAAAAAGGATGGAAACCCTTGACAATGGATATATTTGGGAGATATGTCAACATGTATGCAGGATGTTGATTCAAACTGGAAGATGTCATGATGAAAGACCATCACAAAGGTAATTTTAATTTAAGTGCTCATTTCATACTTTTGAAAAAATCTATGGATGGGCTTATGTAAGACCACCAAAGGGAAGAACTGTGGATGACTTCCAAGAGGACCATATAGAAGGATGTAAGATCCTTCCGAAAATATGGCATGAAGAAGGCATCATGACATGAAGCAAGGGCAGATGAAGACTAATGAATCACCTTATGATGAAAGGAATAATGACACGACTGGCCCATGGATGAAGTGATGGATGGTTTGTGCCCTATGAAGAAGCCACAAAAGATGAAGACTCCTTGACAAAGAAATCGAAGGAAGGATCTCTTTAAGTAGTTGTCTGAGGAGCTACTATAGGTCCCTAATTAAGAGGGAGTCTGAAAAACAAGTCACTTACTTGGAAGAAACTTGGAAATTCCTAAGGCAAGAGGGAGCTTAGGTACATTCCTTCCATAGGAATGAGTACATTCCATTATTTGAATTGATATGTCCTCCCTAATTGAGAGGTAGAGATAGACACATCATTCTGGTCTTCACCTAGGAAGACAAAATGGAGGATTAGGTAATCATTTGGCATCCAATACTCTTTGAGGATGAGATAGGGCATCTAAGATAAGAGTAGTCATGGACCGATATTCTTTGAGGACTGGCTATCCAAGATAAGAATAGTCCAAAGTAGGTCATACTCTGTGAACACCTGGGTGGAGTATGTACCTTCAGAGACAATGATTATGGTGTTTGTGAATCATTGGTCTTGCCAGCATTGTGCTCTGACCATGTGGATAGAGCTGTTAGTCAAGGCCTTGTTATGTGACAATGCTCATTGACATGATGCTATACAGATGGGTTACCAATCCAACTCTTCTTATGAGAAATTATTCAGATTGAGAATGACCAAGTACCATTATGAATACCTCCCTAGTTAAGAGGGAGTGTTGTAAAATGTAACTAGGTTCGATCTTCATAATGACATATAATTATGATCTTTGTAAATGATGAAAAGAAGAGAATAGCATAATTTTTGTAATGCCTTGCTTCATGGGCTTTATGAGCAAGAGTTTTTATCTAGTTGGTTGCCATTGAGATCCTTTGGATTTATCATTAGAGTCAAAGAGTCAATGTCATGTATGAAGAGCCCTTCTTGGGCATGTGCCAATTGTATATAAGTCTATATAGCCCTCCAACGACAAGCACACCGTCCTCTCTTCATCTTGACTTCAAGATAAGGTGACAAACACATGTCGACTTCTTATTATGGAGACACACCATATTCATAAGTTTATGTCAGCTTAATATGACAAACATACCACTATAAATAGGCACCTCAGCCTATTCCCCAAACACATAATTTCAATCATCTCTCTCTGAAGTTTTTGGATGGGCAAAACAAAAGATGGGTTCAGATCTCCAGTACATAAACAAGCTCGGATGATGTAGACAACAAGGATATGTTTAAAGTGTGATCACAATAAAAGATGAAGCTCAGATCTCTCCTAGAATTCACATCACAAAACAAAAGACACATTAGGTGTATCTTTGAAGTTCGTGTGTATGATTACAGTGACATGAAGTTCAAATCTCTGTCTCGGTGCTAGGAAGAAGTCTTATATCAATAATATAATGAAGCTACAGATATTTGGTGCCATCTTTGATGATATGACAATGAGATTTAGTGCTGCTACAATGATCACAGTTTGGTGACATGACAATGATGAGTTTCTGTGGTGACAATGACATGACAGTTCGTTGCTATGATAGGAGATGATCTCAGTTTGTGTTAGTGCTATGTATCAAAGAAGGTTGAGGTGGAAGAGGAGTCAAGAAAAAGGCTAACTGTCAAGAGAGCTTGTGTCTTGGTCTTGGAGTGGCTAATAGGTCAAGGGTTTTGGTCTTGGTATTCATCAATTGGAATCTCTATAAGAAGAATTTGTGCGGGTTTTCCTCTTAAAGAGTGAGAGGTTTTGGCCCTGGCTCATAGCCTACATTCAGTGTCTCTTGTCTATTTTCATGCATTGGTAGTTGTTTGATGAAGAATAACACTAATAACTTAAGAAAAGGTAAGATCCTAAGTTAATGAAGTAAAATCTCTCACAAGCAGTTACTAATAAAGAGAAATCACCTAATTCATGATGCCCTAGATTTCTCAACACTCAACAACTGTTGAACATAAATCACAAAGTTTTATTAACATGGTAATTTTATTTTGTTTTTTGTAAATAAATACAATAAGACAAGCAATTATTTTATCACATGTCATCGTGTAATTGTGATCTCTCTCTCTACACACACACACCATGGTGAATCGATGACTCGTTGGAGTAATTTGGGCAAAACCCAAGATCAAACCTAATGGCTGCCACTATAGCACCAAGAGTATATCCAATTACTCGTAAGCCAGATACATCGAGAATTTATAACATAGCAAGAGCCAAGACTCCACGAGGGTGGGGGAGCCTACTCCTTGAGCCTCATCACAATTGGCCAAAGATACCCCCCTCTAAGGGATTTGAAATCAGGTGAAGGGGATTGTACCAACCACTCGACTGTCCCATGAGGATACCACACACGCACACACATATGCTAGGAAAGAAATGTGTAGAAATATAAGGGATGCTTCCCATATTCAAGGATGGCATTCCTAGTAAATTAACAGACATAGACTAACATGCCTAAGATAGAGGGTTTTGAATTGTGCAAAATAAGAGGCATTTTCAACTTGAGACAACTGGTCTAGAAGAGGTTGTGTCATTTATTTCCAAGCTACAACTAGTTTTAAGGTTGTCTACCAGTACGAGGAAAGCAAAGATAATCCCCATGGTTAATCTTGACATGCATGAGTTCTTGGACACTTCACACTAGAGCTGTTTAGATGTCCATGAAAACCAAGGTGCTCGACCCGAGCTCATGCCTTCAACATGCAATTCTAATAGAATTAATGTAGTTTGGTCCCAAGACATCCTCTCATACCATAAATATGTCTAAAGTTGAAACATTAATCAATTTTAATATTCAAACTACTTAATTAAATCACTCGAGAAAATAAACTTTTAGAGATTGGTGTCTTCTATATTTCACTCACTTTTTAGTTTAGCCAATCCACTTAATTTTGTGGCTTTGGGAAGCTTAGCTTGCTGTTCTAAAGTTTAAAATTTGTACGATATCTTTTCTAATACATAATTCTTTTGTATATATACATATAAAATTGTTATTTTTTTAATGAATTTAGATAATTAATGATAAAAATTCATTTTAAATTAATATTATTATTAAACTAAATAAAATTATCATAAATATGAACGATAAAAATATATTATTTTAGCTAAATATAAAAATAATATTTTAAATATTGTTAATTTTAAATAATAAATAAAATTATAATTAATTAAATATATTTTTTTCGAAAATTTGATTCTATTATTGGTCGAAAGAGTATATAAGATTTGCAGATTAAGCAATATTCTCTCGACTTACTAGATTTGTTCGCCAAGAGTGATAAACAAAAACAAATAACAAAATGCCAAACGCTATAGCGAGTCCTTAACTGAGAAGCACATAGGCTTTAGAAAACAACAAGAATACATACAAAACCAACCGTCATAAAAAATTCCATGGAGAAGCTAGGCCGTGCTCAACATTTAAAGGGTCCAGGGGTCTCATTCCTTCATGTGTGTGGTGTTCTAGGTGATCAATTATAGCTTTAATTCGGTCTAGACGCTCCACCGTGCACCTTTGGTTTCTCTGAATTGAATCCATCATGTCCATCATCACCAACTAATTATCGTGATTGTTGTTCAAAAAAGCAATCAATTCATTTGTGCAATCATGCTGATTTTGCCTCAATTCTTCCAAATTTACCATAACATTCTAAAGCTAACCAACCATAAATTCCATAGTATGCACAACCATAAATAATAAAAAGATTATATTAACCTCCATTTAAAAAAAACTTAATTCCATAGTGGACATAACCATAAATAATAAAAGGATTATATTAACCTCCATTTAAAAAACTTTAGCCGATTCAATATGGATTAAATCCTTTTAATAATGAAAAAAACAACCAATTTTCTTCATTTAATAATAACGAAGGAAAACCAATTCTAACCATTCATAAACCTATCCCACATATAACAGGAAGGGCTTTACACTCACTTAAATTGGAATTAAAATAACAGTATCAATGGTGAACGAGTAACTATAATCCCTGGCGAAGAGGACTAATAATAAGCGGAGGGGCACTGATAATAATCACAAAACATGGATCCTAACGGAGTGAAGTCACCAAACCTTACTGTGACCATAGAATGATACAGATACACCTTACAAATATCTAAATAGCATTTCTAGGTTTTCACGAGCACTAATCAGTCTAATTTTTGCTCATTTTGCTCATTTCCCCTACACATATATATGCTGATAAACTTATTACATCAAAATATCTTGTGGAGCCCCTCCGATTTTCTCCATGGAACCATGTTCTCACAGTTCCTGAAGTTGGACGCAGTGAGATTCGAGACTGGCTTTTTGATCAAAGCGTTTGCTTTTGAATTTCGAGTCTGATAGTCGTATGCGCGATTTTCAACCACATTCTCTCGCGAGAATACGATGTTGAGAGTTGTTTGGTTGCATGTAGCAGGAGGAAGAAAGGGAAGAAAATGCAGAGCTTAAGCTCGAAGAGGAACGCCATTAGTAATCCCATATTGAGTGGCCTCAGAGCTGCATTCATACACTCCACCGCACCTTCGCAAGCAAAATGGAAAAACAAATGGGGATCAGTAAGTCATATTTATTCTCTTAATTTCCCTTAAACTCTTTTTTCAATTTTCAATTTTTAAACTCCGGATTCCAGTCCACTATGTGCTCTAAAATCACAAATAAGGGGAAGCTATGGTGAAGCGTTTATTCTGACAATGTACATCTAGCGAGATTCCCTAGCTCATTACATGGATTTGTCATTTAACTTAATGACAGCAACAACAAATATAATTTAGCTCTTTAGGACTAGCTTCAGGAATGGCAATGCTAGTTTCTGTTTATTAACACAATGTTAGGAATGCCATTATAACTGGGATTTCTCACAGCTGGAAGTGGAACCCGCCTAGGGCAATTGAAACTACCGTGGTTCCTTTTCTTTTTGATAGCAGAGGTTCTAAGTGTGGGAGGCTAATGTAACAATGAAAGGAGAGTAATACTTTTATTTAATTATTTTTGTCGAATAAGAACAAATAAATTAAATATCAATACGAGAGTTTGCAATTAAGGACATTAACATAGATGAGGACCACATGCCAAAGATGGCTTACAAGGCATGGCACTGAAAACTGCGTAATGGTAGTATTGGAGAGCGGAGGATTCTAATATATAAATCTGGGACTTGCATCCCAAAGGCTGTTTCTGGATTGACAAAGCTTTTGGTACATGAAATGCCTCTCAATTTACCTTTATAAGAAAAACCTAAATTCACAACACTGTTATTCAATATTTAATACTATCTTGCATGCTTGAGGCTCTCTAAAACCCCAGAGATTTGGTCACCCTTGAGATTTCATGGATTTGGCTTCAGGGGAGGGGCAGCCTCCCCACCTGCCACCAACCCCCCCTCTCTCAGGGATTGACGTGTTTCAGGTGCTTGTCTCTTCGTTGAGTAAATCAACTCAGAGTACCCCTCCCATTTTGTTAAAAGATTGGAAGCAATCCCAAATGTCCCAATCCCTCCATTAAATGCTCAACATATGGCTTTGAATCTCACAAAATGGGCTTTGGTTGGTTAGTTCACTGGGGTTTAGCCCTCTCCTAGGGCCATGGTGCTTTGGATTTAGAAGAGTTAGCTATTTTTTTCAAGGAGCGGGTATTTTTGGCATTATAATAAACTGGTTTGAAGGCCAGAACCTTTTACAGCGTGTGCCAGAAAATTTTCAGCTATTTTCCAAAATTCCCCTGAACTGCATAATACTATACTAAAACATTACATCCATATACTTTCTAAAAAACACCATTAAACACTACATATCTACATAACATAGCAAAAGATTAAAGATTTTTAAAGACTATAGATCCTCCATTGAAGGAGCGACTTGGATTCTGATTTCTTCCTTGTTGAGCTGCTCACGGCTCTCTTCAGGGACGTCTACACTGACGCTATCCTCCTCTATCTGCTCTGCATTCACAGCCTGTGTTGCCTTCATTTAATGGGTTCCGCGCTATAGCGTTCTCTTCTACTGCTCTCCCTAAATTATCGAGCCAAAACTCAAGCATTTCGAATGCCAATAGCAGACTATCCAATTTTAATTCCAATAAACCTAGCCAATGAGAGAGAAACTCATTACACGCCCTGAATTCTACCATGAACATTCCACAGCCCTTGCCATCCTGGCCATGAGAATGCCAAGCTCCTCATCTGCTTCTCCTGTGTTGCATTCCATATCTATCAGCATGCCCCGAAATTGTTGACTTAGCGCAATCATGTCTCAAATGAGGAATCGTTTGATCAAAGGTACGCTATCTCATTATTTTTGCAGCGGAGGGTTTTATGTTTTCTTTTTTGAAACTAAAGAAGACAAGGGTTTAATATTTCGAAGTGGGCCATATTTTTCTGGCACTAAGGGCTTTACTTCAATAGATGGACACCTGATTTCAACCCTTAAAATGATATTCCCTTTGCTGACCTAATATGGATAAGATTGCCTCATCTTCCTCTTCACTGTTGGAATAATAAGGTATCAAGGAGTATTGGGAATATATTAGGGACTTGTATTGACAAAGGCGAGCCAAGAGATGGAATGGTGGCTTATGCATGTATTTATGTTGAGTTACACCTAGAAAGATGACTACTAGAAGCAATACAATTAACATTGCATGATTGGAAGCATATCCAACTAATGGACTATGAGCAACTCCCTTTTAAGTGTAATTGTAAGCAATGCCATGAATACGAATACAAGCATTTCAGTATTGTTGATTTTCTTGAAACTCTACAACTACTTAGATGAATTTGCTGAAAAACAAGGCAACTAAAACTGAAACCAAATTTAACTTTCACGAAGATACAAAATTTCTCAACATTCAATAAGCAGTGGAAAATACTTGCGATAAAAACACATGCACACGAAATTGACACACTTGTTTTATACCCAGGAAACCCAAATGAGAAAACCAGCTTTCTTTGTTGTGGTATTTTATTGGTTTTTCTTTGAGCAAATGGATCTATTACAATTCAATGCGCTGCTACTGCAACCAACAATTTGTCTTTGAGAAAGTGCTAGGCTTTTCCTTCTTCTATTCTCAGCTCTACGATTGTTCTCGACCTGCTCTTGATCACTACCCTTGGCCCCTAAGAAGATACTCTCAACCCTGCTCTTGATCTCGGCCCATGCACACAATTGTTCTCTGCTGAAGATAGTTTCAACTTGCTCTGCGAATCCTGATCCTTGCTCCTCAATCTATGCACACTCTTGCTCCTTAACTAATGCGCGTTCCACACAAAGAATGATTAATTATCTTGTTCCTTCATCCTTTTCTTTCTAATAGAATTAGATGCATGAAGGGGGCCTAGCCGAATACCAATTCACATTAGTGTCACGAGTTTCCTTTGCTAGTTAATTGGAGCAAGTCCCAGTTACACTTGGATTAGGTCTTTGTGAATTAGCTCGAGTTGCTCCTTGATCTCCTCTAATTGTGATTCGAGTTAACTAAGGACTCAACTCGTCATCTCTTCACTTATCTCTGAAGTCTTAAGTCATCCTAATTGAACTTGTCGCTGCCACCTCATCCTGTAGTCTAATTGAAGAAGACTCCAACGAATTGAAGCTCCAACACTACGCATGCAAACTTGATGACCATTCTAGTAAGCTGGAAATCAACTCATCGTAATTGAAGTCTATCTCATGAACTCACATTCATGCTAGAGAAAGATTAATTCTAGGTCTTCTTTGGCTAAGGCACAAGCCAAAAGACCTTCCATTGCTACGTTTTCAACACTCCCTCTTAGCGAGGAAGGGATTTTGTACAATTCCCAACTTTTTGAAAAACACGAACTTGCCTTTGACTAAGACCTTCTTCTAGACATCCTCAACCTGCTCATCTGTTGGAATGTATGGTAGCTTTACTATCCCTTTCTGCATACAACCCTTGAGATGATGGTACCTGATCTCGATGTGCTTGGAGCAATCATGAAACACTAGATTCTTAGAGAGCTCAATGCAACTTTGGTTGTCGCAGTAAATCACGGTGGGCTCCAACTCGTGGCTGAAAAGTCCCACAAGCAACTTCCTCATCTAGATGTCTTCACGTATTGCTAAGCTGGCAGGCATGTATTCAACCTCCAATGAACTGAGTGCAACCGATCTCCGCTTCATGCTGAACCAAGAAACAACTGCTGATCCAATGTTGAAGACACAACTTGAAGTATTCTTCCGATTTGTGGAGCTCCCTGCCTAACCTACATTTGTGAAGATTGCAAGCCTCAATCCATCAACCTTCCTGTACCATAACCCATAATTTGTTGTGCCTTTGAGATATGTCAAAACATGCTTCGCAACAACCCAGTGAACTCTGGTAGGATCCATCATGAACTGGCTCAACTGGTTCACCGCAAAACATATGTTAGACCGTGTGTTGACTAAGTACATCAACGACCTGATGAGCTGCTTGTACAACGTGGCATCTACTCGCTTTGTTTTGCTAGCGTCCACCTTCCTCCATTTTTTGACTAGAGGCGTGGTCACGGGCTTGCAATCGTGCATACGAAACCTCTTGAGAATCTCTGTAGTGTACTTCCCCTGCCCCAAGAAGATTTCCCCATTACCCTGCCATACTTCCAGCCCAAGGAAATAGTGCATAACAATGTTGTAGGAACCGTGCCCCCCCCAGGATCTGGAGGCGGAACTATGTCTCGTATGGATCGCCACTGATCCTTCAGCGGAACCGCAGATCTGAAAATTGGATCCGTGGTTCCGCCTTTTTTTGGTGATTCTTGGAAATTTGGATCCGTGGGGGCCCAATCTGCGAATTCGAAAAGGTTTGTGTGCGGATTTGTGGGGGTTCGAGCGTGTATCCACCGCGGATTGCGAGCGGATCCGAGAGAAGGTGGACGGTTCACACGGTTCCACTGGGTTTTTTTGTTTTTTGTTTTTTTTGGAAATTTCGAATTGTTATGTGAGGAACTACACTTTTCAAATACTCTCAAGGTGCCCCTTGATGCTCCCTAGACGCTTCCTAGATGCTCCCGAATGGTAATGTTAAATTCTTAAAGTAAAAGTGATATTCTCCTTTATCTTTCATTTCCACCATTTGAACTAAATTTTTAACAGTACCATGAAATGACTTGGGATATTTGAGAGTGGTTCTAGCCTCATCAGACTTCATATGGAGAAAATAGAATTTCATATCCCATTCGAAATTCAACAGACTTAACAGTTTTCAGGATCAATAGGCTTGTGGCGTTTCATTGGATTATATCATGTATGAGGGCATGTGATTGGCATTTAATCAAGAGCACCAAGGCCTATATGTACCCTAGTGTAGGTGTTGTTGATTGTTGTACTCTAGTACTCCTTTGTCACGACCTTAGCCATTATATACCCTTCACTCAAGTCAAAATCATTGATCAGGCATGTTAAGCTTTCTTTACCATATTATAAGGCTTGGATTAAGTTGTTTGATCAAAATTAGGCAATGTTGACTAATATCCCTATAGAATTGAAGTAGAGGCAAAGGCTAGACAAGAGAAGAGGAATCTAGATTCTAGATGGTTGATACTGGAATAATTAATCATTGATGTACAATGGATGCCATATCTATCTTGATTTATGTAAAAATATGCATGTTTTCATGTCTTCTACAACTAGTTTGGTATTTGGATGTTTTTTTTAATATAAATGCAATACACACACACACACACACACACACACACACACATATATATATGGTAGACGCTTCGGAGATGCTTCGCTTCCTAGATTTTTGGGAAATGATGCTTCCGTGTCCCTGCTTTGTGCAACAATGGTGCATAAGCCATATGTCCTTCATCTCAAACAATCAAACTCTCTTGCATGATCTTCCTTGCAATCTTGGATCAAGTTGTGTGTTCCGGTCAATATAAGATTGTCCATAGAGCACTAGAATGAGCGGAAGCCTTCCAACTGTGATGTAGTACAGGTTGCAATCCACTTCACTCTTAATGAAGCCCAATCCTTGAAGGTAGCTATCAATGCGAGTGTACCATGCTCTCGGAGCCTGCTTGAGCTCGTAAAGAGCTCTCTTAAGCAAACAAACATGAGTGTCTTTGCTAAAAATCTCAAACCCCTCTGGCCCCTTCGTATAAATCTCTTTCTCGACCACCCGATTGAGGAATGCTGCCTTTACATCCATCGGGTGGATCTTCCACCCCATTTGTGCTGCAAGTGCCAGATTCGTCCGGATGGATGAATAACGAGCCACTAGGGCAAATATCTAATCATAGTCAATGCCCTCAACCTGCAAGAAGCCCTTGGCCACAAACTTGGCGTTGTACTTCCCCACACTCCCATTTGCTCTGTGCTTCACCTTGTACACCCAATGTGAGCTTACCACTAATTTTCCCGTAGGGCGTGGCACAATCTCCTAGACATTGTTCTCATGATGGAGGAATATTCTTCCACCATGGCATCTTGCCAAACCTGCTGAGAGGTTGCCTCCTCGAAACAAGAAGGCTCTGAGTCTAACAAGTCAGTGATCAACGCCATGTACCCAGTGTATCTTTGTGGTTCCTTGCTCTGTTTGAACATAGAGTTGGGAGCCTCAACTCACACCTGGGCCTCCTGAATCAACTTCTTGACTCACTTGGCTCACCTCCTCCACATGCTAGGAGTCACTGATTGAGTGGATGCCTTCACTCGTCCTGGTCTCTCTTCCTCTTTCTGCAAAGAGTCCTTATCATCTTGCTGTTTGGCCTACTTGCCACTTGGCTAAAACTTAGTCTGTGGTACTGGCTGAGGTTCCTACTTGGGAGCGAGAAGCTCCTCCTTAGGCACTCCAACCTGCTCTCACTCCAAGGACTCCCTCAGAGCTTTGTCCTCTGCAAACTTCATATCTCGCCTGATAATTGTCTTCCTGAGTGATGGTACGTACACCTTGTATGCTTGAGGTGTCTCACAATAACCCACGAAAATGCCCTTTTCAGCAGTTGGCTCCAACTTCTTCCTACTCTCTTTGGGCACATGGTAGTAAATTCTTGTCCCAAAGATGAAGTAGTGAGAGACGTCAGGCTTCTTGCTTGTGAAAGCCTCTTTTGGTGTAACTCGTCCAAGCACCCTGTGTGGAATTCTGTTCTGCAGAAATACTGCAACGTTGACCACAAGAACATGGGCGGCCCCTGGTCATGCAATATGGCCTTGGGCACTCCAACTATGTTGCGATTCTTCCTCTCAACCACCCCATTCCGCTGAGGGTTATGGGGTGCTGTAAGCTCTCTCTCAATGCCCTCCTTGGCACACATCCCTGAAAGCATTGGAGACATATTCCCCGCCATTGTCACTGAATGATTTTATCTTCTTCCCGGTTTGGTTTTCTAACAGGGCCTTAAACTCCATGAACTTGGAGAAGATCTACTCCTCCTTCATAAAGAAGATCTAATTTTTCCGATAATAGTCATCTATGAAGGTAACATAGTACCTGTGTCTCATGAGGGATGGAGAAGAGAAGGGGCCACATATGTCTAAATGTACCAACTCCAAAATCCCTTTGGCTCCGTTGTCTCGGCCCTGAAAAGATGACTTGGCATACTTGCCAAGTGTGCAACACTTGCACACTTCATGCTGGTCAATACTGCACGGTGGTAGCCCTGTGGTTATCTGCTGAAGGATCTTCAACGCCCCATGATGCAAATGCCCCATACGTCTATGCCAAAGCTCCCCCACGTCTTTGCCATGCTCACGCCTTGCCTTGCTGCTCAAGGTTGCGTTTGACTCAACCTGCTGCTTGTAAAGATTCTTCACCCTCACACCAATCTGCTTCATGGCTCCATATGCTAAGTGCTTGAAGTAGGCCTTACCTCTACTGAAAATTGTTGGAAAATGTAACTAATTTCGGTCTTCATAATTGTCATTATACTCATGTCATTATGTATATCTTAACAAACAAAAGAAGAAAGAAAAATTACTATTTTCAAGCATGGGTTTGTCATGTCATAAGAATAATTGTCATGAGTCAATGTCATGTGTCTAAGACCCATTTGGGAAAATTGTATAATGTAAAAGAATTTATTTTGAGTCTAAAAAATCAAAATAAGCCTCTAAGCACAAGTTGGCCCTACCAATAAGAAGTCGGCCTAGAAAGGGGTATTCGACCTCATGGAATGCATATATATAGAAGGAGATTTGACTCACTTGAACACACATCTTCACAAGTTCGATCTACAAGAGAACAAGAAGAAAAGCAAGAGTAAGGAGACTAGAAGACAAGAAGAAGAACCCTAGCGAAGGAAAGAAGCTAAAAACTTGACTTTTTTGCTCACACGTGCAAGGCTTAAGGTTTCGATTATGCTGCAGTGGGCCGGGAGTTGCAGGCCGAAGTTTCTGAGGTCACTACAGGGCCGAAGTTCTGAGATTGGGAATCAGAATCTGAGTTTGGAGCAAATTTATATAGGGTTTGACTCTTATTTACTAGAGTTAACTTTGAATTCTTGGAAGGGCTTTGAAGGAGGGCTGACTTGGTGCTTGGAGGGGTCTTGGTCAAAGTGTTTGGGTCTTGGTTTTTTCATTTGATCAGATTTTGTAAGAATATAAGAGATTCTTTTGGGTTTTCTCCTTGGAGGGGTTTTGTCCTGGCTTGGAGCCTATATTTTGTGTCCTTTGTCTTTTATGATCTTTATGATTTATGCTCTTGATAATTATTTGATGAAGAGAATTTAATAAAGAATACAAAGAAGCTAACTAAAGTTCATAAGTAATTATTAAGGATAAGGAGAATTGTTTAAATAGCTACCCTACTAGATTTTCCAACAAAAATGACGTCATAACCCTTGTCCACTAGCGTGGAAACGTAAACAATATTCTTTTTTAGGCTTGGAACGTAGAGGACATCCTTGAGATGGAGAGAGTTACCAGACTCCCTCTCAAAACTGATAGTATCCACGCCCTTGGTCAAGTACCTACCATCATCTCCTAGCTCAATATGCAATTGCATGTCTTTCTCTTTCAATTGGCTGAAATATTCCTTGTTCCTGGTCATGTGAAAGGATGCTCCAGAATCAATGTACCATATGCTGCTGCCTGCTGAGCTTGCCATGCAAGCTATCAATGAAAAATCCTTCTCGAACTGAGAATTAAACACATCTACCTCAGTTGATGCAGCCACATGGTCCTTATTAGACCCCTTCTTCCGGTTAGGACACTTAGTGGCATAGTGCTCGAACTGGTGGCATTGGAAGCATTTGATTTTTACTAAGATCTTTCTTCTTCTTCTTGCCCATCTGATTGGACTCGGCTTTGGCTTGGCTCTTCTTGCCCTTGGTCTTGCTTCCTTTGCCTGCCAAGGAAAAGTTCTCCTCATCCTCTGTCTTCATTGAAATTCCAGCTCTCGTCCCCCTCCAGATTTCTTCTTGAATGCAGTCTGACCATAGCCTTTCCCAGCTGGGAAGGTTCTCTCTGCCACTAGCTGCATCTTGGAAATTTTCCCAAGGCTTATGAAGTCCTAGTAGCGCAAAACTCACAAGGTCATTGTCTACTACATTCTTGCCCACTCCAGCTAGCTCATCCAATCCTGGGTGAACTTGGAAAGGTACGTAATGATGGGCTCTCCTTTGCTCATCCGAAGATTTCTTAGCTTGTCCTTTAGGGCAAGCTTCCTGGCATCATTGGATCCCTGATACAAATCCGAGATGGCTTTTCACATCTTGTTAGTTGTCATCATCCCATGGAGATGAGAGATAATGTGGTCTTTGACCCCCTCAAGAATGATCCTCCCGGCCTGGGTGTCATTTTTGTTATGCTAGGTTAACTGTTAGGCATATGTGGGTGCTGTTTGTGGGCTCTTCGCAAAATCTAGCACTCCATTATCCTCCAACACTACTGAGATCTTCTCCCTCCATGAGCAGAGGTTAGAGGCTCCCACTAAACAGTGATCTACCCTTTGTCCTTGGAACGACATATTGCTATCCAAAATACTTCTCTTCAAACTCTAGCGCAAGCCTTCGGACTGAACTGCACTCTTCATTGAATGACAATCATGGTGTTGGTTTTTATACAAAGTGTGGCTTTGATACCATGTTGATTTTCTTGAAACTCTGCAACTACTTCATGAATCTACTGAAAAACAAGGCAACTAAAACTGAAACCAGATTTAACTTTCACCAAGATATGAAGTTTCTCAACATTCAATAAGCAGCGGAAAATACTTGCGATAAAAAAACACATGCACATAAAATTGACACTCTTGTTTTACCCAGGAAACCCAAGCAGGAAAAACTGTTTTCTTTGATGTGGTCTTTTATTGATTGTTCTTTGAGCAAATGGATCTATTAGAATTCAATGCGCTGCTACTATAGCCAACAATTTGTCACTGAGAAAGCTCTGGGCTTCTCCTTCATGTATTCTCAGCTCTACAATTGTTCTTGGTCTGCTCTTGATCACTGCTCTTGGCCCCTGAGAAGATACTCTCGGCCCCGCTCTTGATCTCAGCCCCTGCACACAATTGTTCTCTGCTGAAGATAGTCTCAACTTGCTCTGCGAATCCTGATCCTTGCTCCTCAATCTATGTACACTATTGCTCCTCAACTAATGCGCATTCCACACAAAGATTGATTAATTATCTTGTTCCTTCATCCTTGTCTTTCTCAATAAAATTCGATGCAAGCAAGGAGTCCTAGTCGAATACTAGTTCACATTAGTGTCACGAGTTTCCTTTACTAGTTAATTGGAGCAAGTCTTGGTTACACTTAGACTAGCTCTCAGTTAACTAGCTCGAGTTGCTCCTTGATCTCCTCTAGTTGTGATTTGAGTTAACTGACTCAACTCGTCATCTCTTCACTTATTTCTGAAGTCTTAACTCGGCCTAACTGAACTTGTCATTGCCACCTCATCCTATAGCCTAACCGAAGAAGACTCCAACGAACTGAAGCTCCAATACTACACATGCAAACTTGATGACTGTTCTAGTAAACTAGAAATCAACTCATTGTAACTGAAGTCTATCTCATGAACTCGCATTTATGCTAGAGAAAGACTAATTCGAGGTCTTCACTGGCTAAGGCACAAGCCAGAAGACCTTCCATTGCTACATTTTTAACAAATAAAAGTTGTCCAAAGAACACAAGAATAGAGCAAGGGCCTCAAGAAAGGAGGAACATGGCAGCAAGTCAAAAAGAAGAGAGCTAGGAACAAGCAAACTGGCAATGTTCTGTGGTCTAAGGAAGCTCGCCATATACAGTAGCTACTCAGCCCTCTAAAGCAGGAAGAATCTCAAGGCAATCATCTAAAGGACCATCAAAGGGCCAGGGGGTTGGCACTAAAGATACTTCCTCAAATGGGTCAAAAGGAACAGGATGTAGTCCTAATAAAAATATGTTTGCACTTGTTTCCCATGGTGAAAATATTCCCTTGGAAATAGTCAGAGTCCCTTTGTATCATTCTAGATCTGCTATATTCAACCTAATTAGCATAAATTCTACCTATGTTATACATATGAATTTGAAGTTCTCAGTATACAAACTTTTGGGAGAGTTCACTTCCAATTGAAAGGCCTTGCAGTTCTACATCGATAGGTTGGTCTAGCTGGATGAAGATCATTAAATAGCTACACCCGCTTTACAGATTATCGTGCTTAGTTCAAAAGGGTGTTTGACTAGACAGCAAAAGGGAAAGCATTTCAAGTTGGAGGCGTTGTGCTATTGTGGGACAAAAGAAATGAAAAACCAGGAGACCACAGTAAGTTCAACAGTCTATTGTTAGGCCCATGCTGCATTGATGCAAGGGTGGGTCCTAACACCTTTCAGCTGGTCAATTTGGATGGAGATCATGAAGGATTGCCTGTCAATGGGTAAAGTTTAAAATATTATTTCCAGTAATATACAAAAATTAAAAAAAAGGAGAAGAAAAAAGAAAAAAAAGGAAAATAAGATTGAATTGTTGGGTTTTGGGAAGTAGATTTGTTGCTGATTTTTAGTGCCATTTTCTGGTTTTTGCATTGCTGATTTTTGTGTTTTAGGACAGCAAAAGAAGTCATTTCTTTGCAGATTTTTCCTTTACATTAGTAGTTATTCAGTCCTAGATTAGTAGTGTGTCGAAGTTTTTCCTTCATATCAGCATATTGTCTTATCTCCTTGCAAACAAAAGCCATGGGTCTTTCATTGAGTCACATGGGTCAATAACACTGCTGTTCATTATTAGCCTTTTCTTCAACTTGTGTTTAGGTTAGTGTGCATGAGGGCCATGCATCACTTACCATTGAGTTTTGTATTTGACAAGGTGGGTAGTGTTGAAGAGGCAATGGGGTGAGTCTCGAGTCATTATTGTCTTCTCTCTATAGTGCGCATTGAGTCATTATTTGAGTTAGTTGTCCCACCTCATCCAACACTAGGGACATGATGCCATATTTCTGATACTTATTGATTATCACTTCATGCAGGGCGAGAGGAATTCATTATTTCCTTTCTTTTAGTAGGTTACCCCTCATTGACTCCAACACATCATATGGTGGGTGATCTATAGAAGTTGAGCACCTTGGTGGTCGTTTTCCTCATTGGCGGTCACTTTGCATCTAACAAGGTCAATCACTATTAGGCCTTGATTGGATGATCTTGCTAGTTGCTTGACTCTAACACATTTCATAGTTGGCGAGTTGTGCTCGCACCTTAGGGTCCATTAGCCTCATTGATGGGTTCCTTTGTGCTTGGTAGGTGCTTTCCTCATTGGCATTTTGTTGATTTTTGTAGCTTGGGAAGTACTCCAAGCCTTGAGGATCGAGGGTTTGGAGGAAGGAGCTCTACAAATGGCCTTGTGGGCTTGAAACCCAAGCTTTGGGTTTTGCACCCATCGATGTTGGGGACAAAACTATGGAGAGATTTCGACATGTGATGGATGAGGATGATAGTACTCGTCGAGACGAATCTGATGCATCGAAAATCATCCGATTCCAAGCTGTGGTTGAAGAAAAATGAATTTTTGAAGTTAAGTTGGGTAAATTTGTCCAATTGGGCAGGTCGGCTTGAGGTTAAAGTAGTGCACAAAGACAAATTCGTTGGAGCCACTTGATGTCTATAAATATATGTCAAGTGTGAGGCATTTAGGCGCATCCAAGAAGCATCTTTCATAGTCTACACATTAAGAAAGCCAACTCGAGTGCGCGTAGCGCGATTGCAGGAACGCACGAGTGCGAGAACATGCAAGTGCAGGAACGCAAGTGTAGGAATGCATGAGTGCAAGAGCGTGAGTGCAGGAACACACAAGTGCAGGTATGCGAGTGTAGGCAGCCTGAGAGCAGGCAATGTGAGTGAGGGTTGAGCATGTAGTAGACTGCACCAGGGTGACGCAAAACCTGATCAAGAATAGGTATGTATTGTATTCATGTGTTAAGATTGAATTGATGCTAGTGGATGATGTCCTAGGAGAGGATAGTTTGGAAGTCTGTTAGCAGCCATGTGGAAGGGTTT
The DNA here is from genome assembly GCA_000404065.3 of Pinus taeda. Classification (NCBI taxonomy): domain Eukaryota; kingdom Viridiplantae; phylum Streptophyta; class Pinopsida; order Pinales; family Pinaceae; genus Pinus; species Pinus taeda. The sequence continues at coordinate 18,242 of APFE031230385.1, forward strand.
CCTAGGTGTTGGATGCCCTAACTAGGAGCAGATGCTATAACAAGTATTGGTCACTCGTGGACTGTTGGAGGGCAGCGTGAGAGTGGACCAAGTGTGAATGTGGATTGGACATTTATGGTCTGCTGGAGCACAACGTGATAGTGTCCAAGTTGGAGCCTGGTGTGCACCATCTTCATGGACTTAGGTGGTTGCTAGAGTGGCAGTGATCAACTAAGAGTAGTTTGAGCAGCGCTAGACTTGTGTGTGGATAAGGACGTCTACAATAGATGATGGGCAATCCTCTTAGCCGGTGTTCACTTTGGGAGATGGACATCTTGCAGTGATAGGTGGTAGCCCTCTGTGTCCTATGTTGGTCTTCATTGGAGCAACACAGGAAGACCATAGTGGGCTAAACTTTGAAGTCCTTGAGTAGCTGAGGAGCAATAGTGGGTAGATCGAGAGTTGTTCACAAGTGGAGATGTGAACAACTCGACAAGAGTCTCGATGTGTTGATGGACGAACAATCAACTAGTGAGTAGATTGGAGAGTCGAGGTTTAGTGACCAGATGGACTTGGATCGTTGATAGAGGCAGTGATGCAGATCGGGGGCAAAAGGGCTGGGCGGGTATAGGGTACAATCGAGAGGAGCTGAGAGAGTTGACTACGTTAGCCAGATGGTCAAAGTATCTTGTTGAGGGTAGATTGGTTGTCGATGGACTGACACTAAGCCCCAATTTTGTATTCTTGTACTAGTGGATGTATGAGGGCCATTATCCCTAGTATGGGAGCCCTAGACTGTTGTATTATATGTTGATTAATATAACAAAGTTGGGTTGAAAATTGCAAAAAGTTGTCCATATTTTGTGCACTAGTAGATTTACTGTTGTGTATATTCCCCTATGCAAAGTGGTATTGTTGTGATTCTTGGTTTGGTAGCGTTAGAGATTCTAAGATTTTATCATAGACCCAAGATCGTGGAAAAACAACACATTTGACCAAGTGATTGCTTCCATGTGTTGACTTTACCACATCATCTATTGGGGGGCAGTGTATAGCTTATGTGGTAGTAGTTTTTGATTTTGGACGGGCATATGTGTATGGATGAAACCCCCTTTCAGTTGCTGAGTTGGGATTCCATACTTATTGACTCCATTGCCCATTGGATAGGCACATTGGATTAGGGTCATTCATTAGATCATATTCTTCAGTATACAAGCACAAATTATGGTCTACTGAATTGATCATTACAGGATGTCATATGTGCATACTATTGTAGAGATCACCAGGTTCTTGGCATTAGGGGATACTGCCTCTTGAGTCGCCATTATTAACCCCAAAATTTGTCCCTTAGAAATTAGGAGGGTTAAGGACCAACACATTTTCATCAACATGGAGGTTCAAAGATAGCTGTAGATATAGGATGGGGGTTGGTTCCCCGGGAGACTACTTCCAAGATGGATTTGGTGATAATTTAGGCAATTTACATAGATTAGAGAGAGCTACTATGATTAGGTTTTGAACATTGTAGGAGATAGAGTTCTAGGGCTTGTATAGCAATATTGTTCACTCATTTGGAGTCCTTATGAACTCAAGATTCTAGTGAGGCTTCTCTAGGTGACATGCATGGAACTTACTATTTTTAGCAAGTTTCATGATTCATCTATAGACTTGCATGTCAAAGATAATGGTATATTTAGAATCCTTGAGAGATGCCGAGTTAGATTAGCTTCTTATAGGGAACATGCAAGTGCTTGTTATTTTTAATAGTACTTGTATGATGATTCTAATTGTGGATTTGGATTCCTTATCGAAAGACGAATACATGAGTGTGGTTTCATGAGATTTTGGGCACGTTATATTTTTAGTAGTAGTCATATGTCGGGTTTGATTACATATTTGGACTCCCCACGAAGTTGTGAGTTCTGTTGTCGCACAAAGTGTCTAGGCACCGCGACAATGCTCAGAGTAAGGGTTGTCACTCTAATCCTTACTCCGTTTAGACTCTCTCCTAGACAAGTCAAGGGGGGTAGTCCCTAAGGTGAATGAATGGGAATAGTCTGTGGAACATGGGCTCTAGGAGACTTAAAGATGGACAACTTGACGAATGTAAATGAGTCCTGGTTAACTGAGATGAATAGATTAAACACTAATGCAACCAAGACACGACCACAAGATAGAAATGATTATAGACCAGTGCCTTTATGTTCAATTAACCATAGATTAAGTAAAAAGCAAGTTATCTAGAGCAATTTACAAATGTGATGAATAGTGACAATCATGAATGATCAATGTAAATGCCCAAAAATGCAATATGTTCTAGGAATTAAATCGCATGAAGAATTATGAAAATTAACTGCTAAGCAATGATTCTAGATTAAAAATGATTTTCTTCAATGACCCAGATCCAGAATTAATTATCTTTCTCCTATAGCCAATATGTTTTAAAACATTAATCACACTTGTCAATAGAGAAATCAATACCACAAAAAGACACCAAGAAAATTTAGATTAATTCAATTGTTCCTTAGGAAATTAATTTAATGTGGTAAATGAAGAGATTAAATTTTATGTGACAAAAGTAAATTAAAAGAGTTAATAAATCCAAATTTTAATGGGCCATAGGCCACATTAATTTTTTTAATGTATTAGCGCAAATCCTCTTTTAATTTAATTCTTTAGTAATCTCAAGTCACAAAAATGAAGATTTTTTTTAAACTTTATATATATATATATATATATATTTATTTATTATTTTTAATTTTGAGCAAAAAATGAAAATAAAAATCAAACAACAAAAATTTTAAAATGAAAACAAAACAAAAAATAAAAAAAGGGAAAAGAAATTAAAAATGAAACTTAACCAAAATAAAAAAAAGGCTAAAAATAAAAGGAGCTCAATTGAAGCCCAAAACTAAAGTAAAAATTAAAAAAAAGAAGATCAAAACATAGCTCATAACCAATAAAGGGAAAAATAAAAAATAAAAAAAGGAAAATGAAATCGAATTTATCTAACCTTAACACATTCATAAAGTACAAATAAATAAAAGCAAAAGTCAAAAGGTTTGAGTCTTTTATTGTGCGTGCAGGTTGACGAAGATGGAGGCTGCGAAAAAGGGAACGACAACGACAAGAGGGGCACGACAGAGGAGAGGGATATGGCAGTGATTGTTTGCAAGTTGATGGAGCGATGGCAACACGCACGTATGGCAGTGGAAGGGATGAGAAGTTGAGAGAATGAGGGTAGCAATGCAGAGGAGGGCAACACGCAAATGGGAAGAGAGACGACAATGAATTTAAGGAGAACACAGGTTAATGGACGAGCTCGAGCTATAGAAGATGGAGCTGCGGGAGAGATAGAACTACGTGTGGAAAGGTTTAAGGGTGCAAGGAAGGGGATAGGGAGGACGTAAAAGAGAAAGGTGGAGGGTTGCAGCTGTGAGGGTTAAGGGACGTGAAGGAAGGGAGAAAATTATGGCAGCGGGATGAGAGGGAGCTGGCGGGGGTAGAAATAACTACAGGTCGAGGGGGGATAGCAGCAAACTGGCGAAAATCGAGGGGTTGGAAAAGCATTTTTGCAGGCAGGGGGTGGAAATTTATAGAAAAGGAAATCTGAAATTTTCCAGAAAAACCCCAAAAGCAAACAATAATTTCTTTTTTGAAATTTTCCAAAAAAAATGCAGCGGACATAAAGGAAAATGGTAGTCCAATTAAACCCTTACAAATTTCCCAGAAATTTCTGATTAAAATGTTATACTTCTACTTCAGATTTATCAGTGAAACCCTTGTAAAAAATTTCCAGATTTAAAAAGAATTCAAACCCTTCGATTGCAAAATAATACCCCTGCAAATGGTTTTGAGGCCAGATGTTACCCTCCAGGGCTTAGATTTGGTTTCAAATCAGACTTCTCTTTCAGATCTACAACTTGTACCTGAAACAAAAAACACCTAGAACCTAGATATACAAAAAAAAATAGAACCCCAGAAACCCAAGTCAGAAAACCAAAACAAATCTACAGATCTATGCACAAGAATGGTAGATTTATCAAATTTGAGGAGTATGAGTTCAACTCTGCTCCCAGATCTGATAATTTAAGGCTCTCAACAGCCAGATCTATCAATTTCCCACACAAAAATTAAAATATTAAATTTTAAGGGAGGTGCTTAATTCAAAACCCTTTGTGTATATACACATAAAATTTTATGATAAGCCCAGAGCTAATTTGGCTGAGCTCTTCAGAAAACATAGATTGAGAGTTCGCTGGTCCAATTGAAAACTTCTGCTAATGCTCGAGGATCCAAAAATCAAGATTTTCCTGCAAAACTCAATCCAACCATTAAAAATAGAGTGAGAAAATGATAATAAAATTCAGATAAATAGAGATACTTGCTAAGACATTCAAAATTTAAATTATCACTTAAACCCCAACAACTGAACAAGATCCCTGTACTCAAATCACTCTTCAGAAGCTATCATCAATGGTTAAAAAAATTTATGAATGAAAACAACACCTCTTACAATATTCCCATGAAAAGTAACACCAACAAAATTTAACTCCAAAGTCCTTCTTTATTATCTAGACAAAGATTACACAAGAGTTTTTCGTTAAGCACACGACTCAAAGGTCGGATGAATTGGCTGACGAATGACTTCCTATTTAAAGATAAATCCTCCAACGACTAATTTGAATGATCTTCGTTAAAGTAATCTCGACTGTTGATGAAGATTAAAATTCCTTTTAATTTCATCTGTTGAAATATTTAAATATTTGGGGGAATTCAAAATTTTCAATTAAATGCATTTTAATTAACTCAAAAATTAAATTTTTGAGTTAATTTTCCCAAAAATTTGACTTTTACTTAACCCCAGGGATCAAAGGTTTAAAATTTAGCAAAATAATTAATTTAGCTTAGTCCCTAGACCTTTTAAAATTTATTTTTTAAGGACCGACGAATTTTGCCTTTGGAGAATTAAAATCTGTCTATGACCTAGAATTAACTAAATTTTTGGCTTAGGATTTTAATTAATTTTTTGACCAGAAAATTTAATTAATTAAACTATGGGGGGTAAACTATTTTTCCAACCATCAAGGCACTTTACATCATGATTTTCATATTTTTTACATCATAAGGGGGAAAATCCATTTGTAAAAGACCCTCACAGACCACCCATTTTTGCGACACAGAGATAATCCAACAGGCCAAACGATTTGCAATAAAATGACCTAACCAAATAAGTTAGGATTATTCCCAAATCACTTTTACATAGACTCGATCTAGAACACTAGGACTCGCTTAAGATCTTAGCGACAAAATCTATTCCAGCTTTGGGGTAACACTGAAGGAAAACTTTCTTGACCATCTGAGAATGGATCGGTGAAACAAAAACCCTCCCAACATGTAGATTGTCACCAGAAAGGTAGGTTTACCTAGGCCATTACATACACGACACGGATCTGCTGAGATTATTTACATTATACACATGCGGAAAGAGTTTACATAACATCTTGCAAGTGAAGTTGATGATAATAGTTGTACGGCACGAACACATCGATCAGACGCTATCCCTTTTGCGAAAAAAGGGGGTGTACTGCTATGGGTCGTTGACACGTAATGGTCAACAAGTTCGATGAGGGTGATTTTGTCAAAATTTGAGACATATCTATTTTTAGTAGTATTGGCATGGACTGCTAACATATTTGGGTTCGCCTTCTGATTCTGAGTCTAATGAGCATAATATTGTGGACATATGGTCATATTTCTATTTTTAAGAGTGCCTATTTTTAGGAATACTATATATGGTAGGTTCCCCCTATCTATTTTGGGCATTTTCTACCTTTTCCTATTCTTTAGGGGGACTGCTATTTTTGGCATGTTTATTCATTGTAGGGTGATGTGGTAGTCTGGGGGGGTGACCCGTTGCAACTCATGGATTGGATAAATGGCGAGGTTATAGATGATCCATTAGTGATGTGGCAAAGCACATGGGTGTGACATGGCAATAAAGACAATTAATTTTCCTCCACTATTTTTCTCTCTCCTAGTGCATTTTGGTTTCTTCCTTTCTCTCCTAATCGTAGTCCTTCTTTCCCTCCTATTTTCCCTCCATGCTCCACTCTTTTCCTTTCCTACTTTCCCGCCTTGTTTCACTCCACATTTCCTCAACAAAAACTTACTTTTCCCTCACTAGCTTGAACTCCTAAAATTATGCCAACTTGAATTTACTAGAATTGCTTGAGGAGGGAAATAGCCTAGCTCGAGTTGCATGAGATGATATTGGCCAAGTTGACCTATGCTGAAAATTCCTTGGAAATATTTTTATCATGGCGAAATTTACCAATAATACTCCATGAATCTTTTTAACCAAGTCAAATTAGCTAAATTTGTGTTCAAAGATATTTTTGTTCCATGAAAACGTAGAGATATTTCAGTGAAACTCAAGCAAGGGCCACTTAACTAAATTTTCTTATCCAGTCTTGAGCCCAATTGACTCAACAATACACATTGATGGCAAATTTTGGAGAATTTGATCTCCTCTTCTCACTACTATGAGTTGAAGGGGAAAAACATTATAAATATAGGGGGAAGGAGAAGCATACAAGTTGAATTGTTTTGAGCAAACAAGTAGCATTACTCTCATGTCTCCATCATTCCTTCTTCTCTCTTCTAACTCACTCTTTCTTATGTTTGAATATCATTGTTGTCAATTCTGTAATAATCATCTTGGTGCAGCCAACTTATTGGCTTTTGCAGAATAAAGCACAGTTTTGATCCACTCAATCTCTCTTGGTTTGTTTGATGTTTCAATGGTATTTTATGCAAGGTGGTAAAGGTCTTTAAGCTCTTTTATTTGGTAAATCTGCCATTCAAATAGACTTCCTATCTACTTTCTTTCCCATACAAAGAGCTGATTTGCTAGTGATTATTCCACATATTAAACTTTAATAATTTTGCGAATTTGTTTGGCCATTAACTTGCTGGCCAAACAATAATTACTTTGCTGTTTTTCTGTGTTATGTTACAGATTTAAAGGTAAAAATAACAGGTACTGTTGATCACTCAAAATACATTTGAGGATTAGTCAACTACCCCATAAGAAGAGTATATTTTTGAGCATTCCATCATCGTTAGAATGTCAGAATTTTTAAAATTCATCATCATCATTCAGCTTCTGGTTATCAATTGTATTCCAAATTCTGCAACCCTGCGGGATGATGTAAAAGTGATTCTAGTATGTTGAATATAAAGCCATGTAACACATCTAGGTAGCTCAAGATTTTTTGCTAGGGAGTTTTCACTCTAGGGAGTTTTTTTCCTTATCTAATTATTTTGTGTTTATCAACACTAAATAATTGGTTAAGTTTTTCGCCCACATCTTCCCCCAAAGCTAGCGTGAGGCTTGATGGTAAAGTCTTAGGTGAGTCCTAGTATATAGAGTCGATGTAAAATACCATATTAGATCACGTCTAAAGTTTCGCAGAATTTGGTTGTGTCTAGGGGTTAGTTTTTAATTGTCAAAATTCCCCCACTGAACGGGATTTTTATGTAATATTTGATTTAAAATGTAAAAACTGTTGTCTATGTGAAAATTCCTGTTGAAGAAAGTGTAACTAGGTTCGGTCTTCAAAAATGTAATTTTGATCTTTGTACTTGTAAAAGAAAAGAATTATTATTTTTGTAATTATCAAGAATGAGTTTCTTGCCCATTTGATAGGTCAAGCACATGTTTTAGTGCTTCTAGGAAAGTCAAGGAGTCAATGTAATTGTTTAAAGACCCTTGTGGGCATATTACCTATAAATCTATGTACTAGAGTCAAAGAATGATCTCCAAGCAAAGTCATAAGCCTCCTCCATATGTCGGCCTTGTTGACCCTGCCGCCCGCACCTACCTACACAGTTAGCGAGAAAAGGCCTTCAACCCCACAAGGTGTGGTTGGTGGCAGGGAACTCAGAGAAGGGGCTGTCACACTGATCCCAACTCTCT